>MJUU01004364.1:0-46392 GCA_002080025.1 Modiolus philippinarum | reverse complement strand
GCTTATTTTCGTTAGTCCCGTAGATAGTAGTTGATATGGCAAAAAGCCGCAGGTTTTCAAAAATCGTTTTTTGAAAACCTGCGGCTTTTTGCCATATCAACTACTGTAATCATGAAAATATTTGCAAATAGGCTTAAAATCATTTGACACCTTAGGACACACCAGGTATTAAAACCTGTGTCTGGAAGATCATGGACATCAAAGAGTGTTTGCCGCTTCTCAGTGTCAGAGATTAATTATTGAACAATTGGATTTATGCAAGAATATATATTAAATATCCATACTTAGTTTATGTACAATGTAACAGTATTAGAAAACAAGAAGGAAATAAAAACGTTTAGGTCATGTAAATAGCAAAATATATCAAAATAATATCCTGCATCCTTATTTAAAATATTAAAAAAATAACTTGTGACTTCTAATATATTTTCTGCCTATAATCATTTCAATCGTATAAGATTATAAAGACAAAAACTATATATCATCATTTAAAGAAGTATGGCCATTTACAATGTAGGGGAAAAAGTCACGGATATAAAGTCAAAGGAATAAAGTCATATAAGAAAAAGAGTCACTGGAAAAAAAAGTAACAATGTATATTTGCATTGATGCTGGTAATAAGTCACTTTTAATATATTTTGGAATGATTTTCTGGGACAGAAAGTAGCATTTTTCTCAGCTTCCAAATAGTTAATGGGTGTTGGTAAATTTTATTGAGGCCATGCATTTCCTTAACTCTTACATTTCAAATTCAAGCCATTTATGGTTGCCAGTCTGTCTAATTAAGGGACATTTTTTATTGATGTTTATTCAAGCATTTCCAAAGTGCACAATTATATGTAAAGAAAAAAAAAAAAAAAAAAAAAAAAACCGGTGTATCAGCAGTAATAAGTTTTTACAGCAGTAAATGAGAGGTAGAGTTTGGATTAATTTGGGAGGATTAGGTTTAATCCGATGTCATTTACTTTGAAACTATAATCTTAGTGTCACAAAAGTATTTTCATCTTTTTATATTTACATAAAATTGATTTAATAGCTTGAACTTTAAATCAAGACTTTAAGTCAAGAAGTCCAATATAAATACAAAATATACTGTAATTTTTTTTATAAGTATTACAAAAATTTTTGTCGAAATTACTGTATACAATATTTGATTTTTTTTTACATTTACACAGTCTTCTTTAATGTTACCTTTTCCACGCGATATATTAGCTAAAACTTAGAACAAAGTTTTCAGATTTTTTTCCTGTGACTTTTTTTCCTTTGATTTTTTTCCTGTGACTTTTTTCTTGTGATTTTTTTCCGTTTACCGGCCATTTAGGTGTGATTTTTTTTACTTCATTGGGCCATTTTCATAATATGCTCAAATTTTGTCAAAAATCGGATGAAAAGGTCTCTGGTGTGTGTACTTCCCATGAATAAAATTAATTAATGCTACATATGTATGCTTTCTGACATGTAAGCAGTCAAATATGGCTGAAAATTTTGTTTTGTCAATTTGAGCCATTTTAACTACTCGAAGGACACCGAGAACCCAAACCAATTTTTTGTTGATAGTGTATATACATTTTCCCTTCCTAATGGTAGTTAGTTTATCTTGGTTCTGGAGGTGCTATCCAACGAATTTTTACAAAAACCTTCAAAGGTGGTGAAAATCTGTCAAAATTGCTTTCAATTGGTAAGTTCAATGACTGAATCTTTTATCAAAAAGTATGAAAATGCATTTCAATTAATCAATTTATCATAGTGTATATAAAAGATGACTTCGGTTCAGAAGTTTTGGAGAACATTTGATGCAATTACAAAATCGGTAAGCTTAAGGAAATAAATTCACGGGAAAGTGGCCATACCTCTTTCCACAAGGGTTTATTTAGGTCTCAGTCTTGTAAATATTTTGTAGTGCTATTCATCGTTAAATTGCACGTTTTTGAAAAACTCTAAAAAAAACTATGGCTTCAAATCAAATTCAATTTAGAAACCATGCATTATATTGCTTTTAAGATTCAAATTATTAGAAAAAAAGTATACATTGACCTGAAGATTGGAAAGCTTTTGAGGGTGCAACTTTCACTTTCAGTTTTGAACTTTCCCGCAGATTCACCACACATTGTAAATTGGAGATTCCATCTCTTACCTCATGCTGAACTTTTGAAAATACTGCAAATTTTTAAAAGCATGATGATGATGAAAGGAAAGCTTTTTTGCATTATTCAAATTTAAGTCGAAACAGGAAGATGAAATAAAAATGAGTTTATTTTTAATTCCCATCATATTTTGAAATGCACCTGAAATCTTGTATCTTTTAACAAAATTGGTCCTTTTATACCCTAGTTATTTCTAAATCATTGGACAGACCATAAATAATCTGAGCGATTTAAATTACGTAAATTAATCTGCATCGATACAAACTTTTAAAGATATTTCTCGTGATTCATTAGCGAATATAGGGGGGGGGGAATAATGTGCAGAAGATTTCAGTTATTCCAGCATTTTCTTTGGCATTAGAAGCTTTGCTGTCCTACCATTTATCTTCTTTTTGTAATGACTTTGCACGTAAATTTTGGTGGGAATTTTACGTTTTCAGCCATTCTGATAAATATTTATGATGGGATTTTAAAAGTCTCAAACTACGAATTTTCATACGACTGAGGAATATTGAGATTATTGACTATGATTTGTGAAATTGTTAATCAAATATCCTACCACAGTTAAAACCAAAGACTCTAGTGCAAAGCATTTTGTTGGGGGCTGACAAGGAAGTACTATCTACTGGGTTCGTGAATACCCTCAAGGTAGAAGTAAACAAATAGATGACTCGGTCCAGTTGTGTAAAATAACATGATATCTTTGAAAATTTAATTTCTGCAGGTGACCATTTCGACAACTTATGTATCAACAGTTCAGATTAAATCAAATTATTGGAAGATCATAAACTATTTTATGTTTTACGAATCTGGAAAATGTTTTAGATTCGTTAGGATTCGGAAGAAAAATTCGTGTATGGGAAGGGGGATTTTAGAAAATTTACTTCATTGAGACCGATCTTATGCAATATGTGATATACGAGTTGTTGCCTATACATGAATACCTAAATACACAACAGATCATAATGATTTGAAAAGGAAGAAATTGTACGTCTTTGAGGAGGTCTCTTTTCCTTAATTTGGTCCACAATAAAATTATTGCAACTTCTGTAACTATAGTTCATGGACAAATAATTTTGATGCTACACGTTTGTGGATAGTTTCTCAAGACTGAAAACCCTTTCCCGTACATAATAATAAAAAATAATAATAGAAAAATCATACAAAAGATTCATTTATTACAATTGTACAAAACTGGATCAAGATCAATGAAATAAAAAGAGTTACAGGAAGCATATACAATGGCCGAAAATAACGATTACATGCTACAATCTACCACGGAACTACACAGGCAGTACACAAATAACTCAAAGGACAAGCGTAAACAACAATGGAACTTGAAACAGCTTTTCAGCAATTCACAGTAATTGATGTTTAAGATCCTAACAACTTGCCAATATTTGATGCTCTAATATAAAAAATCCGAAGTGGCTGCAAATTAGGTTTTGCATATGGTTATTTCGAGTTATGTTTTTTCATTGTTTATATTTTTCTTGGTAAAGTACGACAAAAAACATTAGAATAAAAAATGATGACTTGTACAATTTTTAGCCACAGATCTAATCAATTGCTGTGCAGAACAACAGATTTACCTGGCCATGTAAAATAAAGTGCCATAAAACTAAAATATAAGAATAATATAAAAATTGTTGAAAAGAAGACCAAACTAAAAAGACAATAATGTTACTTTTAAGTACTTATGAAATGCAATTTAAAAAAAAAATTGTTCACAATTAACTGATATAAATGTTGATTTCTTGAAATTGAAAAAAAATAAGAATCTTTGCACTTTGATAAAATTACACATTTGTTTTTTTTTCTAATTCATCACAACATAACAGTTTTTGGTCAATACGAATACTGATATCTTTTAATTGAAAAAAAAAAATAAAGGCATTTTACATGACAAATCATCGATAAATATTATTACTGTAACACAGCTCTTATTTGCACTCGAAATGCAGAAATAAGAAAATATTATTTCAAACAGTTCATTCTCCACAACCGTGGCATTTTTAAATTTCAAAACAGGTACGCGCACGATATAAATCGATTTCGGAAATATTTGAGTCATTTCGTATTATAAGATTATAAGCAAGCAAGACCTTTATCAAAGTAATTGTAAGTTTCTCCCACTGAATTGTTTTGGAAATGGATATTTGAAGATAGCGGAACCACTTCACTTTTAAACTGGGTTTTGCATTTGTAATGGTGATATTGGATACATTCAGTTAAATTTTTGTAAGTTGATTTTTTTTCTTATTTTATTTGTTTGTAAGGCTGTTTCTTGAAAATTTGTGATGCACTTGAAAACTTATTTCTGGCCTGAAAACGAACATATACATTCAGTTTGGATTTTAAGTCATATTTGTTTTTGTTTAAATAGGCACTTAGCTATTATTATTTGATTCTAAAGCTGCTGATATTCGTTGAAACACGTGTACAGTCTAACAAAATGTACTGTTTTATTATATTAACTTGGATATTTTTGTATTTTATAATCGATAAAAAGTTGACCAGTTTTCTTTATTACAGGGGTTCTTCTAATTTTGCCCTGTGTATAGAACGATAAAATTCGATTACCATTGAAATATGTTTCTAAACAAATTATGTTTATAGTGATTGATCATCTCGAATCATTGACAGCTGAATATGCTTATAACAAGAACAGGCTTCATACAAATGTATGTCTCCTCATTTGTACTTATTGGGTTAATTTTTCAACATACCGATATGTTAAATTAGATTAATAACAAAGTTCCATTCCATTGCCGAGTTTTTCAAAGTGACAACGGTAATTTGGGACAATTTGTAAGGATTATACCAAATTCTAAATATGAATTTAACATAAGTCAACATGAAATGGTAAAGCTGAAATTACAGAATTACACTTTGAAAGTTCCAAAAACAACTGCATGATTCCTGTCTCCTCATTGACGCGTTAGGAACTATGATGTCAATAGAACGTCACAAACACCTTTACATGTAAGAGGTGGATTTTCACTCTTCCTTGAAACATGAGCCTATTCCTTGTAAAGTAAGTTCTTTACTTATTGTTTTATTTTATAATTCGTTTAATTAAAAAAGTGATTTTTAAACAAAAAAATCACAACGTTACTGCCAAGTGATCAACAAAGTTTTTATTTCCCAAGTACCCGACAGGGGAATGTGAATAAAGTAATGCATTGAATGAACATAACCAGAGGCTCCCGGAGCCTGTATCGCTCACCTGGCTTTCAGTTTCAACAATCAAGCTCACATTGTAAGTTATACAGTTGAACTTCATTCTCTCAAACTTTGGTACAATGTAGCTAGAACACTGCCAATATCTTGAACTGTATTTTAAGTCTGATCATGTTTTACTATATTTCTTTGTTGGCTTTTTTTTTTGGACAAAAACGTCCTTGCTAAGGACCACTTTCGACACCAGTTTTGAAGTTGAGATATCATTTTGTACATGGCGGTCAACATTAGTTTTTAACACCATATTTTTAAGTTACGACATCAATATCTACAGTACAGTCAGAGACTTAACATGATTAATCACTGTGATAGACGTATCACTCGTCTAAGTGAAATGTGTATATTTAATTTCCTATTTGATCTAGGTACATGACTTCGTTTGCATTTAAAGTGATGGAGTGTACAACTTGACATGCAAAAGAAATTGTGTGGATACATCATTAAAAAAAAATTGTCATTTGAAAATTAAGAGTGATATGTCTATCACAGTGATTTATCATGGTAAGTCTCTGACTGTACTGTATTTGGAAACCAAATTTCATTGAAATCAGACAATGTTGAATTTTCCCGTCCTTTTTGGCAGCCCTTTTGAAATGAGTGGTCAACAAACAATTTTCAATCCGGTTTTGAAGTGGCAACATCAATATCTATTTGGAAACCAAATTTCATCGAAATCAGACAATGTTGAAATTTCCTGTCTTTTATGGCAGCCATTTCAAAATAGCAGTTAACAAACAATTTTCAACACCAGTTTTTAAATAGCGACATTAATATCCACTTGGATACCAAATTTCATTGAAATCAAACAATGTTGATTTTCCCACCTTTTATGATGGCAATTTTGAAAATGACAGTAAACGAACAATTTTCAACACCGGTTTTGAAGTCGCAACATCAATATCTACTTGGAAACCAAATTTCATTGAAATCGGACAATGTTGAATTTTCCCGACTTTTTTGGCAGCAATTCTGAAAATGGCTTTAAGCGAACAAATTTTCACATCAGTTTTGAAATAGCGACATCAATATCCACCTGGATACCAAATTTTACTGAAATCGGACAATGTTGAATTTTCCCGCCTTTTTTGGCGGCCATTTTGAAAGTGGCGGTCCACAAACAATTTTCAAATCTGGTTTTGAAGTCGCAACATCAGTATCTATTTGGAAACCAAATTTCATTGAAATCGGACAATGTTGAATTTTCCGGCCTTTTTTGGTGGCCATTTTTAAAATGGTGGTCAACGAACAATTTTCAACGTCAGTTTTGAAGTTGCGACATCAATTCTCATTTGGAAACCAAATTTCATTGAAATCGGACCATGTTGAATTTCCCCGCCTTTTGGCGGCCATTTTGAAAAGGGCGGTCAAAGAACAATTGTCAACACCAGTTTTGAAGTCGCCACAGCATAGCAAACATTTAATCAATGTACACGTAGCCTTCATCTTCTATAGTTAGGGAAATAAAAGACGAAAAATAAAAAAAAGATAATTCCGTGAAAAAGAGCAATAGCTCCTACAAAGGTTTTTGGATATTCTTAAAAAATTCAGGGTGGGTAGATCTTGATATGCTTAACCTTTTTTTGCAATTTACACTTAACCTCTATCTTTTACACTTTTTGAAATAAGAAATAAAAAATGCAAACATTTTGAAAATTTTATAGAAAAGGGCTATAACTCCGAGACCGGTTTTCAGATTTTCCTCAAAATTGCACGGTAGATAGATCTCATCGTGCTTATCATTTTAACACATATCAGATATTTGATATCTGTAACGGTTTTCAAAAACTGTCATTTACCCCTATGTTCTATGTTTAGCAATGGCGGCCATGTTAATTGACTAGCCGACTAATCGAACACAATTTTGAAACTGCATACAATGGTGATGCTTCAGGCCAATTTTTGATACAATTGGCTCAGCAGTTTCAGAGAAGAAGATTTTTGAAAATGTTGACGGACGACGGACGACAAACGACAGACGACGGACGCAAAGTGATGGCAAAAAATAGAGGCTCAGAGACTGAGCCTGTATCACTCACCTGACAAAATGCTTCTATGCCATGCATGACCAAAAATATGTTTATTACCAATGGGTCTAATATTTAGCTTTGTTCTCCTTTAGCACCCGTGTATTTGTCCGATCCTATTGAAATGAGTAAATTTGCAAAGGACCTTCCATACATTTAGTTAAATTTGCCTGAATAGTTTCAGAGAAGACGATGAAAAGGATGGCTTTCTCATACCAGGCTCCGATGTTAAACTATGTTCTGCAGTGGAGGCCATGTTTTTTGCCATATCGGAATGAAATGAGCAATCTTTGTAAAGGATATTTAGTACATCATTCCTGTAAAGTTTGTTTGAATTTGTTAGAGCGTTTCAGAGGAGAAGATGAATATGTGATTTTTCCCATAGGGTCTGATGTTAAACCTAAGTTCCTTGCAGACAGCAATGTTTTTTATCGGATCGGAAGAAAATGAGCAATCTTTGTAAAGGACCTTTAGCACATCATTCCTGTAAAGTTGGGTTGAATTTACTTCAGTGGTTTCAGAGCAGAAGAAGAAAATGTGTTTTTACCATAGGGGCCAATGTTAAACATAAGTTCTGCGCTGACAGACATGTTTTTTATCAGATCGGAACGAAATGAGCCATCTTTGTTAAGGACCTTTAGTACATCATTCTTGTAAAGTTTGGATGAATATACTTCAGTGGTTTCAGAGGATCGAGTGAAAATGTGATTTTTCCCATAGGGTTCAATGTTAAACCTAAGTTCCGCCCTGGCGGCCATGTTTTTTATCAGATCGGAACGAAATGAGCTATCTTTGTTAAGGACCTTTAATACATCATTCTTGTAAAGTTTGGTTGAATATACTTCAGTGGTTTCAGAGGAGAAGGTGAAAATGTGATTTTCCCTTAGGGTCCAATGTTAAACGATGTTCCGCGCTGGCGGCCATGTTTTTTATCGGATCAGAACCCAATGAGCAATCTTTGTCAAGGACCTTTAGTACATCATTCTTGCAAAGTTTGGTTGAATTTGCTACAGCGGTTTCAGAGCAAAAGATGACAATGTGATTTTCCCCTAAGGGTCCAATGTTAAACCTAAGTTCTGCGCTGGGGGCAATGTTTTTTATCGGATCGGAACAAAATGAGCTATCTTTGTTAAGGACCTTTAGTACATCATTCCTGTAAAGTTTGGTTGAATTTACTTCATTGGTTTCAGAGGAGAAGATGAAAATGTGATTTTTCCCATAGGGTTAAATGTTAAACCTATGTTCCGCGCTGGCGGCCATGGTTTTTATCGGATCAAAACGAAATGAATCTTTGTAAAGAACCTTTAGTACATCATTCCTGTAAAGTTTGGTTGAATTTGCTTCAGTGGTTTCAGAGGAGAAGATGAAAATGTGAAAAGTTAACAGACGACGGACTGACGACGGACGACGGACGCCAAGTGATGGCAAAAGATAACACTGACCCTATGGTTCAGGTGAGCTAAAAAGGTCATATGGCCTTTAAGGCCAGGTGAACTAAAAACATTTGATGCAACATATATACAATTGATTTATGTGATATGAAAGAAGGACAATCAAATTATTTAAATACAATAAGTTGACTATTGAGAGTACAATTTTCCAGAATTTTGCGAGTTTTCAGTAAACATAATAAGCATCTAAAATAAATAAGTTATAAAATTTGTCTGTGTTTGGTTTGAAGTTAAATTACATGGCATCAATAATTTACGTTCATTACTGCAAAAAGAACATTCAAATATATGATGATATTCATCACCTATTGAATTACTGGTACAGATGTCACAAATTCTATCACCAAGTTCGATACCTTCAAAATCTACCTTTTTGATAGGAAGCCTATCAAAAAGGTAGATTGAGATGCACACATATAAAAGTGCATAATACTTTCCTTAAATCATCTAACAAATCAAGCAATTATTTTTCTAAACCGTTATTACATTGTAAAATTCTATAATTAAGACACTTTGACATGTGTAGTCCATTTTGTTTAAATTGATCACATAATCTTTGTTCAACATTCTTTAACAAAAATACATTTATCGTTTATATTTTTCGAGAAAAAAAGATCAGAATGACTACATTCATTTAGAATGCCCCCAAAACACAGTAATCATTTTTTTATTTAAAAAAAGGGTCATGTTAACGAATTTAAGCCGAGAATTATGCAGAATAGAGCTTAAAAATTGTACCGTTTATATGCAGAAACTACATTCACAGTAACTTCGGTATTTTGTTTTTTAAGCCAAAACTTATATATTTTTTCTTTTGTTCTAAAATGTTTTTTCTACACACCATGAAGCATTTAAAATAATTTTAGTTCATTCGAGACCTAAAATATAGTAAACTATAGGCCAAATAGTATATAATTACCCAGACAGCATGCATATGTTGGGCTAACGTTGGCAATATGTTGTACCGTTGGTCAATGATTGGCGTTGGCAGGCCAACGTTGGTGCGATATAGGCTGAATAAAAATAGATAACATTCAACTAACGGTAAATCACAACGTTCGCCCCAAAAATGGACCGACAACATCAAGCAACATAACGCCAACGGTTTAAAATAACGTTGTCTCAACCCTGGACCAACTAAAATAAATAACATTAAGCCAACAGTAAAAACACAGCGTTGGCCCAACGCGGGACCAACAACAATAATTACATAAAACCAAAGGTTGAAACATAATGTTGGCCCTACACGTTTGACCGACAATAACCAACATAACGCCAACGCCTAAAAACACAACGTTCGCCCAACTAAAATAAATAACATTAAGCCAACGGTTAAAACACAACGTTGACCAAACGGTTGGCCCAACAGCGATAACTAATATAAAACCAAATGTTGAAAGCACAATGTTGGCCAAACGCTGGTTCAACAACCAAAAATTACATAAAGCCAATGGTTAAAACACAATATTGGCCCAACGCTGGCCCAGCTATAATATTAAATAAAGCCAACCGTTCAAAACGCAATGTTGCACAACACTTGTCCGACTACATCAAAAATGCAACAGTAAAACACAACATCTGCCTAAGAATGATACAAAAGCGATAAATGATATTGAGAAACAATGTTGGCCAATCAACAATAAAAAATCATTTTAACACAATTAAGGTTGGTCTAACCAAGCATCTAGACGAAACTCAAAATTAACTTAAAACCCAAAAATAACAAGTAAACAGACGAAGATATAACATTTTCCAACATATAAAATTCACAATATCAACGAAAAGAAACCGAACACTAGCTGAGCAATAAATCTACGGAGAAAAAAGCCGCATTTGCACAAAACAATGAATTATAACGTTACAAGACACTCAACAATGGCTAAATAAGAAATATATTTATTAAATTGAATTAATGATTGGCCAACGACAAACGATCAGTTGCCTACACTTACACTTAAAAACGATAAATTAAGAATACATGTATTACACAAAATAATACTTTAGTTTCATCATACTCTGTATATTTGTATATTGACTTTTCCTTAATATTACTAATTAGCATTAGTTACAGCATTGTTATAAGTGGAGAATATTTGTATTTGAATATCAGGTCATTAGTAATTTGAATCAAAAGATGGATTTCATGCCGGTTTACAGGTCAGGTCAGAACAATAGCCAGAGGAAATGATGTATCATATTATCGTGCTTGACACGAGTATTATATTTATATATGTATGATTATGTAAATGTCATGCCAAATGCCTTACCTAATGTAAAAGCTGGTCCGGTGTCCAACGGTTGGAGAATCCTCGACAACGGCGGAGCACTAGTGCAGCTTACAGGAAGCACTCTAAGACAGTTGGCATTGTCTATGTTTTTTTTTGTTTTGTATGTGCAAAAGACTGTACCTAATGTATGTGTGATTAAATACATGGATGCTTAGTGATGGAACATAAATAAAAAACGAATAACTTGCATGTGTAATTATATAATGGTGTCATTTAAAAAATTAGAATATGTGAAAATAATGAAATTACGAAATTTAGAAAACAATTACTATTTACACAATATTTACCCCTTTCTACATTTTATTCAGCAAAAATTATTCAAATATTGCATAATAAGTTTGGTGGAGCGTAAAGACCTAACCATGGTTATGTTCCTAAAATTGAGCGTACAAATACGAAGGACCTATAACATTTTATAAAGAAAATTAATATAAACATGCGAAGCGACATGCCCCAAGCCCATTACCCCTAAAACTGAAAATCATGGTTCTTGTATGAAACAGAAAAAGAAGACATAATATTAATAGCGAAAAGAGGTTTGTTGACGTTGAAGAAGTTGACGATGGTCTCGATGTTCCAAGGGCGATTGATCTTACATTCCGAGTATGGTGACAGAAATGGAACATCTATCTCTAAAAGTATTTTACCATCTTCCAGTCTGACCACTGTCTCAGCTAAAGTACCATTTTCTTGGGCAACTAACCTTCCAGATATGCCAAAAAAAAAATGTTCGGTTGACTTCTCCATTTTTTAACTCTTTACATGATCCAGTAAACAATGTCGGTAGAATTTTAGTTTGGTGAGTTGAAGGTCCTTGATGATCTGGGGTGTCCCTTCGGCTGTCCTGCAAGTCCCATAGTCTTGACGATGTAAAACTACAGGTAGGTTTTGTCCCTTGATAGGAAGAGCATTTTTATCAGCCCCTGTTCTTGATTTTTTTGCTATTCGTTCTCGGCAGTTTTTTTGGGGTTCCTACATGATCAACAGTGACAGCGAGTGGTATCATCCAACCCAATTTCTCCAACAGCAACACACCTGGGCGAGAAGTTAGCCTGTCAAATTCTGAAAATGTGGACATAGAAATGTCAGTTGCGGCGATATGTGGGTGAATGCCAATCGTTTTAAATACAATGTAGATGATTCGCATCACTTATTTGATTTTCCCAGGATTTCCAGTTTTCTGGAAAAAACATAGTTACAGATACCGTAGTACATGTACATATCTGATATTAGACTTTACTATTGATTCCAGATGCCTGAAATTCGTCAGTGTGCCACTCCGAATAATTAGATAATGAAAACGGGCATCGATAAAAAGCAAAGGTTCCTGCAAGTCGCCTCCCGGCTCGTTAAAGATATTAAAACCCGAGAACGTCATCCGCTTTTCGCTGTTTCGCACCTTAGAAGGCTGTTCGGTACCTATTCTCGTTAGTAAACGTACCATCAGTTCCCAGTATCTGATCTCGAGCCACAATTTCATCCATGCTCCGTTCAATTACATCACATCTTAAAATATAATGATAATGAACAACGTTACACTATGATTAAAAACTGTAAAACCTGTGCAATTTTGATAACAGATACGTTCTTTTCTAGTAATTAGACAAATAAGACGTATCATACTAGAAGCTATGATGATCTTAATTGTGCTTCTAGAAATCTTGTCTACGGTATAGACTGTAATTTTGGCCTTATTTATGTCGGAGAAACTAAAGAAAGATTGAACGAACGCATAAACGGACATAGATCGGGAATCAACACGATGAAATTTCCAACCATTTACCAACTTTTTAATCAAACCGATCATTCTATTCTCTCCATGAAAAAAATGTTTACCATCCTACTAACAATCAAAACCTACGTACACCTCTTCGTAGAGAAAATGAAGAATACTTAATACGTAAATTAGGAATGGCAATATCGTATGGTTGTAACAACAAAATTGACAGCTTGGGTAATATATACAGCCCGAAATGCAATGATATAAATGGGATGCGCATTTTTTAAAACAATTCTAACGAAAATGAAGCCATGACCATCACCAACACTTCATGATGTAACTATACAAGTCCTACTTCCTTTCGTTTGTTAACCCTCAGGATTACATCACATTTGTACAAAACTGTATTTCTTACCACTTACTAAATTGAATCACATGTATCTGTAGAACATGTATCTGTAGAAAAACCTCCACTGATATCAATTCTCATCTACTTACAAAGTAAGTCAGAACGGAAACAATCCATGGACAACGGCAACATCGGAAACACCAAGAAACAAGGACACCACTTGAGTACAGGACAGAAAAAAAGAAAAATTAAGACACACATACAGATGAACAAAACGGACCCAATAAAAACCATGGGTGAGATCAGGTGCACCGGTAGAGTAAGCAGGAGAGTAAGCATCTGCTGCTTCTTATGAGACACCTGCCTTGTTGAACATGTCAACTCCGGTAGTAAAGTCAAATCCGATAGAGAGAAAAAAAACAAACTTAAGCTGTAAGGGAAAGATCTGTTGTCATCTGGGAAACAGATATCCCATAGCGATCCACACGATCGTGATGTCGACCGTAAAACTTCTGTAGTGATGACTTTAAGTTCTTGCTTGAGTAGTCTATTTGTAAGCATTGTAAGCATTGTTAGCGCCAAATTTTTAATCAATTATATCCCAAAAAATCAACTTGTGATTTTTTTGACTTAAATTACTCCCCTTTTAATTTACTAAGAAAATATCAGACTGAGGAACAAACCTACTGAATGTAAATAGGTCGTGGCTGTTCTTCCGGCTAGCCAGAAAAAAAGGTAAAAATGTCTATTCTTCCGACCAAAAATAAACTGCACAATCGGTTTGGATTTACGGTTCGGTTCTCACGTACTTTACTTTGCACAAATCAGTCCATTTAAATAAAAGATTTCCCCCCTTAAAGATCCACAAATATTATTAATTTACCTCTCTGTTTCCCTTTTGACAATAAACAATTTATTTGATATATTAAGTATATTTCTTTCATCTTAATTTCAATGGCCGGAGAAATAGACATTTTTATCCATTTTTCTGGATAGCCGCATAAATAGTAATATTTGTATATTTTTCCGACTATTAATGATAATACTACAACAAGTTATTTTTCATATTTATCAATTTCCAACGGCTTTATTTTATGTTAGACTAATTTTTATATCACTGAAAATGTAAATAGTCCACTTATACGACATGTTAAATCATATGCCGGAGTAATTCATTTTTGTCTTCTCTTTCGCATAGCGGGACACTTCGTTTACAATAATACGGTTTACCCCCACCGCCCACCCCCAATGTTGCCATCACACCTGACTTGCAATATATCAGCCGTGTAGGATATTCCCTAAGAACGGAGAGAAATGTCTGAAAGTTGTAGTAATTCGGATGTCTTAATCAGCCAGTACTTGGGTGCCCGCGCGAAAACCTTTTTTTTGGAAAATTTCAAAAGCGAAATTAAAGAAAATACGTCTAAAAGTGAGGAGTATTTCCCTCGTGCATAGTTCTGTCCTTGGATGATTTTGGCGTTCCAATTTAGATCTTATTTGTAATTTGTTCTCCAGTAGCTTTTACACATATTTTGGTTTATGGATATCCAAATGTTTGATTTGGTCTGCATTGAAGACACTTAAGTTGTCGAAATAGCCTTACGAAGAAACTTTATTCGCAGTGACTCTCTGTATTTTGTTATCTATTATAATTATAGTGGTTCTAGTTTATGTAGCTGCTTGTGGTAAGTCGGGTACGAAGTTATATGTATTTATAAATTTGTAGTAACAAATTGCATTTCTTGGCTTTTTTGGACCCATTTAATTTTTGGGGAATTATAATGTACATCTACACGACTCGGGAATGGGAACTGGTTACAGCAAAAGCAATATAAATACGAGGCGATTATTCAAACTTTTTTAAGTTTACTGATGCAAACAAATATTGATATCCAGATTGCTGCTATTTAAAAGGATAACAGCGTTTTCTGCAAGTACATCCGACCTACTAAATCAAGAGGAGTTATGAGAAACCTCAAATTGGACTAGGCCAAAATGGAAAAATCCGTATTGGCCTAGTTTAGGTCATTTTCGCATACTTTGTCATTGGTATTGATTTTGCAATTTTGAACATATAAAGTCAAATGCTCTTAAGTTAATTTAATTAAAATTTTAACACTTGCACTGAAAATGAAAGAAATTATTATTTCTTTGATATGCCCATAAACAGTAAGGCAAGTAGAAAAAATATGGTCCTTTATAAAACGGTCATTAGAACCGAGGACTGGGGACTCATAACTCTGTTTTTTTTAATTGCTTGTTTTATTTTTATTTGTTAATGCAACAAACTATACTAGATAATATTACAATACATATTTGATTTTATTCGAAAAATGCTCATAAAATATGTTCAGTTGTTGTAGCCTCGTTTATTCTATACATTTTAGTTAAATATTCAATAAATTACAAATGAGTATTTTTTTATATTTAAATTTTCATTATAATGTTTTACTAAGACGTCATTTTTTCATTTCATATGGTAAGGACGTTGTTGGTCCAATTTTACGTCAGCTTTTTTCGGCTTTGACGTTTCCCACAGAGAAAATGAATTCGGTGACCCCCATATTTTTACACATTTTTTTATACCCCCGCTACATAATAGTGTTGGTATACTGGTTTACCTCCGTCCACATTTTTCTCAGCAGCTACTTTACAGAATGAAATCATATTTTGGCAAAAGCTTTCTCATGATGGTCCGACGTGTACATACAGATTTCAAGGTTACCGCATAACTACTTCCTGTTTGCCGAGACTTCATTGTTTTTTTATTGTTGTACAGTATATGTAATTTTTTGTCACAATTTTTTCTGAAACTGTAAAAGGGATTCAATTGTTGTTATGCACAGAGCTTCCTTATGGTCCAATCTATCGTGTATTTCAATTTCAAGGTTATGCCGTTAGCGCTTCCTGTTTGCCGAGACGTCATTTTTTTCATTGTTGTACAATTTATGGAATTTTTCGTCACAATTCCTTCTGAAACTGTAAGTGAGATTCAATTGTTGTTTTGCACAGAGCTTTCCTATGGTCCAATCTATCGTATATTCCGATTTCAAGGTTAAGTCATAAGCACATCCTGTTTGCCGAGACATCATTGTTTTTTCACTGTTGTACAATATATATTATTTTTTGTCACTATTTTTTCTACAACTGTAAGTGGGCTTCAATTGTTGCTATGCACAGAGCTTCTTTATGGTCCAATCTATTATATATTCGGAATTCAAGGTCATGTGATAAACACTTCTTGTTTGCAAAGACATCATTGTTTTTCATTGTTGTACAATATATGGAATTTTTCGTCACAATTTCTTTTGAAAATGTAAGGCAGATTAATATGTTGTGCAGACAGTTATAGTTGAACATGTTGGTTACTAGGATTATATCATTGTGTTTATACTTGTATTGTTTATTGTGTCCACACTTGTACTGTGTCCACACCTGTATTGTGTCCCTATACAACTAAATTTGCACTTGCCACATTGATTCAGGATTCAATGAGTGGGGTCATATCAGGCTGCCATTGGGCGCCAGCTCTTGTTTTATTATTACAAAAAGAATAAGATATCGTTTTTTAAACGAAATCTATGGATCCATTAAGAAGGTATAATGGCAAAATTGACAAATTTGTACATTAAATCTTTATTTCCCATTATATTCTTTGTATTTCTGATGATATTAGGGTCATTTTTCAGACAACTGTACAATAAAAACGAATTCGGTGACCCCCTTTTTTATTACATTTATTGATGTCATTTACTCATATCTAACTCTGAGCAAAAGTTTCAAAAACTTCTATGGATTGGTTGTAGCCTGACTCTTGACCTTAAGAGGTTTTTAATATCCACATATCTAACCTACAAGTTAGATGCTGTTATACTTAATATTGGTCAACATTCTAGGTTATTCAACCCTGTTGAAGAAGACGATAATGTGAAAGACCGCCGTTCATTTCGCTATTAATGGTTTGAATGCTATAAGCCTGGCCAGCGTCTTGCATCACAGAAATGGAAAAAACAAATACCCCCATTATTCAAACACACTTAAGTCCCGATCATTTCGTATACCAATACTTTACCAATCGCATCTAAAATTTTTAACAATTAACGTCTATTGTAAAACCTTACCACTGACGACCTGAAGTCTAAACAGCTATGTTTTGATTCACCTTATAGATATAGTCTCTGTGGTCACGTCATGACGGGAGATTTGAATATCATTGAAAACAAGTCTCTCCGTGATGTCTTTGCTAAAGGGCCTGAATTCCTTGAACCACGTTCCATCAACTGAAAACAAAATTTCAAACTTATTATTGATGCTGAAAAGAACTACGCCAGAAAATGTATTAAGTGTTAACAAGATTAAGACCTTGATTCCCTTTCGGAGTGGATTAAGGCTGTGAGGTCAATGAATCTTAAACGAATCAATCAGCTACGATGGTCAATGAGAACTAAAGCATCATCAATTTTAAAAAGTGCTGATGTGGCCATCTACTTGTCCTCCATTCATGACAAATATGTCGTCGTTCCTGCCGATAAGGCCCCTAGTAATATCATTTTATTTGCAAAAATCGTTACATAAATTGTTTAAAGAAAGAACTAGGCATTGAAAATTCCAAAGGCAATCCAACTTACGCAGCTGTCAAAGGAGGAGATATTACAGAACCAAAAATCTGTTTTGCTCTCCTTTGGGATTTCAAGCAAAAATAAAGACACACTCCTCCCCTCTTTGTACTGGGTACCAAAATTACATTTATGTCTGACAAAGAACGATACATTGCTGGATCTGCCAAATGTTCTACAAAACCTATATCTAAGATGCTTACCTCCATCTTGACATCTGTTGGCCTTCAAAAATACTGTGATACTAGCTTTTCAAACAGCGTTGTGAATGAAATGTGGATTTTGAAATACTCCAAAGATTTACTTGACATTTTAAACTCTAGATCATTATCACACTGTAACAGCATTAAAACTTTCGACTTCTCCACAATTTATACTACCATTCATCATGAACAACTAAAATCTCGGCTGAAAGGTTTGATTCATTGATGTTTCTCCCGTAAGAACAGTGAACGAAGATATAGGTACATAGTTGTAGGTAGAGAACAAGGCTATTTTGTAAAAAAAATGACTCCGAATCGGAAAAAATATACATTAGAAGAAGTGATTAAAATTTTAGAATTTCTGATCGACAATATTGTTGTCCATTTGGAGGACTTGTTTTTCAGCAGACTATCGGAATTCCAATGGGCTCAAACTGTGCACCTCTCCAAGCTGATCTGTTTCTCCACTCTTATGAGGCTGAATTCATCGAAGGGCTTCTTCAAAATAAAGGTAAAAAACTGGCCAAGTCCGTCAATTTTAGCTTCCAATATATATGATATTTTTTCACTAAACAACCCTCGCATTTGTGAATTTATTCATCTGATCTATCTAAAAGAGCTCGAAACTAAGATAATACAGACACTTCCAAAGCGGCCTCATTCCTTGACCTTAATCTTGAATTTGACAACATAGGTAAACTTCAAACTAAGCTGTATGACAAACTGGATGACTTCACTTTTCCAAAAGTCAACTCCCCTTTTCTTCATAGAAACATCCCAACGGCACCGACATACGGAGTTTACATCTCCCAGCTCATTCGCTCAAGGGCCTGTGGTCGATACAGTGACTTCCTTAATAGAGCCCGATTGCTCACAAATAGGCTACTTAAACAAGGGTTTGTTTCCTAAAACTTGAAGTCATCCCCCAAGAAGTTTTACGGTCGACACCACCGTCTTGTGGACCGCTATGGGATATCTGTTTCCCAAATGACAACAGATCTTTCCCTTTCAAAGCTCAATTGTTGTTTTTTCTACCGGATTTGACCTTACTAACGGATTTGACACGTTCAACACGACCGGTGTCTTATAAGAAGCAGGAGATGCTTACTCTACTGGTGCACCTGATCTCACATTGTTTTTTTTTATTGGGTCCGTATTGTTCATCCTTGTGTGTGTGTGTCTTCATTTTTCATTTCTGTGTCTTACTCATGTTGTATCTCTGTTTCTTTGTTGTTTCCGATGTTGCCATTGTCATTGGATTATTCGTTGTGGATCGACGGTTCGGTTCTCACTTACTTTTCCACAGAAAACATGGTTTGGTGGATTCTCTTTGAAATAGCCCGGTCGATTTTCCCCGTGACGTTCTGCATAAAAATCTAGAAGATTCGTGTCTTCTTCTTTAAACTCTGATCGCACATCATTGTACAAATTGTGTTCTTTCACGTATTGTAACAAATCTCCCAGAGACTAGTAGCCTAGCCAGGAACGTATAAGATAGAAAACCCCATTGACCATTTCACAACACTGATGTAGATTGTGACCTGAAAAATGCCCTGCTTTATGATCAAGTGTGTGCTTCATAGCCGTCCTACCTCGCTGGCAAACTTGTGTTCGGCATTTCCAACAGGCTATTGTTGGATTCCGGTACCATGTTAAATAATATCCAAGGACATGTCGACGGGGACGATCTACGGTGTTATGGCAGATTGGACATGAACGTACCCAAGTTGCTGATTTCCGGTGCGTAGCTAATTCTGATGCAGAGCCTGACGTCCCAGGATCAGAAAAAAGTAGCTCTTGCCAGTGTACTGTATAGGCCTTCATCTTTCACTTCACGACGATCCTTAAGTTGGTCTTCATCATCAGGACCAATTTCATCAAGAATGCTTCTGATCTTGGCAAATTGTTTGATCTAGTGCCTCTTCAGATGTGGCGATGTCAATGTTGGGGAACTGGTTTCAGCTGGTGGTTAATTTCATAAATAATGGTTTTTCTAAGTTATTAATTGTGTCATAGAACCCTGATTGAATTATGAAGTTGGCAATCTCGATGAAACTTGGCGGATCTCTGGTGGAGGCAAGCTGTTTGAACGTTCGCTGGCCCCTGACGGGGTATCTGGTGAATAGTCCAGACGATTATTGTAAGGATCCATACCTGAAATAGAAGCATATTCTTTAAATGACTTTATTACATACATTCTAAACTATTATACACATTTTATATATACCTAAATTAATCTATTAGAATATCATCGTAACGAGAGGGTCTATCAATGCGACGACCTCCTATGGTCCCTTGGTTTTTTGTCGATGAAAAAATTGTACTCCCGAGTCCAGTTTTGTCTTGACTGAGAAATAATGGAGACTGAGGAGCCGGAGCTAGACGCCTCGGGGTATTCTCAGTATGAAGTTCTTATGAAGCATTGGTTGGCTCAAATCCGACGTCACGGTCAATCCTGATTTCCGGATGTAACCGCGATTAGTCTTGCAGGGCTTGATGCTCCAGCGATGTTTATTTGTCATTACCTTTCGCATCCAGCAAACTGTTTCTGCTGTACAAGGTGTCGTAGCATGCAACTGCTTCATTTGGGTCCTGAATCTCTGTCTCAAGATAATCAGTATCATTGACCAAGTCATGTCAAAGGTGACTCAGCCACATGGGCACGAACCAATCGTTGCACATCTTTAATCTTTCATAAGGCCAAAGTTGTGTTTTTCTCTGTTTTGCGTCCGCGTGCGGGTAGGTTTTTGCCGGTTGTGTGGTGAAAACAAACACAAAAGTTTTTTTCGTTTTGTCAAAAAAATTTGAAATTTTGATATACCGGAGATAACAGTATACCGCAAATAGTTTCTTTCCCCTACAAATTATTCCCCCGTAGAAAAGAAAACATGTTGTTTGGAAAATTAAAAAAAATATGAGCACAAAAGGTGCATAAAACTATTGGAAGTATCACCGGAAATAGTGTATGTCTCCCTGTCAAAGGATGTAATACCAGACCCTTTCTAAGTTTTGCCCATAACATAACCGGCACTTATTTTGGCAAGTCTACATTTGTCGTACCAGACCCTTTCTCATTTTTGCCCATAACATAAGTTAACCGGAACTTATTTTGGCAAGACTATATATAATTTGTCCAGTTAAACTCTTATTTAATAAATTGTTCCTGTCTCCAACCAAAGGGGGTAAGAAAATCGAAGTATCATTGGGTTTGAAATGGAATGCCATTGACGGTGTTATTTTTTTTATCTTATGTTTCCTAAGGGGAATCTATGAAAATCAATTAAAAGGTGACTAGTCTACACATAGAAAAGGCTTTTAATGCCTTAATGAATAGCAAAGTACCACTCATGTATCGAAGAAATTTCTGATGAATGAATGTAAGCCAAAAGAGTGTCATGTGAAATAGTGTCCGGGTGTGATAAATTTGTATTGAGAACCATCAATAGAGACTGAAAGTAATCATTCTAGTGTTTTATTCCATCCAATAATGAGACTGGACAGTATTTCATGATGGAATATGTATACAAAAACTTGCAAAATTTTGTCAATAGTTGTCAGATTTAATTTTTATAAGGCATGAACCACTTCATTTTCATGGGGCCTGGGATTTTTACCTGAGCCGGGAAATTTTTTCGCCCGCTTCGCTGGCCAGATTATTATTTTTTTTTCTCATATTCACTTTGCTAGGAAATTTTGTTGAGCCAGGCTTTTTGCAAATGGACAGAATCAGGACCAGATTTTTTTTTTCGGCCCAGATGCTAGTCAGAAAATTTTTTGGGGCAAAAATCGGAGCCAGAATTTTTTTTTCTAAAAAATACCACCCCCCCCCCCGAAAATCAAATGGTCCGTGCCTAACCGGGTTTCGAAAGTACATGTAAGGGGTAATACAGTTTAGCTCTTTCCGATCATCTGTCTGTGGGTCCACACTCTTAAACTCCTCATTTTTCTTCCTGTTCTGCTCATAGCAAATGTGTAGTTTGAAACTTACTATGGCGTTTTGAACCACACCTCTGATTCACATCCTGGAGTAATGGTCCTTCACTTATCTACTTCCTGTTTACTAATAGCTGTTTTTTTTTTTCATTGTGGAATACATGGAAATTTTCAAAACATTTTTTTTCGGATTGTGTATATAACGCTATATATATATATATATGTGTGTGTGTATATACTGAAGCTTTCAGTATGAGGAGTTGTATCCTGAAACTCTATATGTTATTTGTTCATAATAAGCTCAGAGCTTATTGACATAGCAATGTCATAATGACTTGTGATATCTTGTTCCTACAAAAGACAGCAGGCTATGCATATGACACATGGTTCATTATCTCAATATCCATTTATTTTCTCTTGAGGAGTATGTCAAAATGGCAACCTAACAAAAGAATTAAAGCATGAACCAACTGAAACCCTTAGGTTCTTGAAGCAGTCTTTGATATATTTTTATATGCACATATTTTGAACCAAAGGCAAGTAGTATCTATCATGTCTATGAAATTGGAGACTGAGGCACTTTACCAAAATCAGATTTAGAACAGCTTTTATCTCGTATTATGATATATTCAACCCTTTAAAAATGATATATCATTTATACTCAGGTACACAGTGCCCATACTATGTATGAGAAAATCTTTATATGTGCACAAAATTTTGTGTTTTTTTTTTCTGTGTGTGTTTTTTCTCCTTGCTGGCTGGTAGGTTTTCAGAAAATGAGTTGACGCAAAACAAATAAAAAAACAGACACGGCCTAATGTAAAACATGAAAAAGAAAGGAAATGGGGTAAATGTCAAGGATACAACTTCCCATATCCAGGTTAAAACGACCCAAAACAAAGCATCTAGGGGTCACCGTACGCTCTTCAACACAACGAGGAGCCTCACACCATATAGCAAGCCCTAAATGGCCCCAAAAGGGTAAAAAGTGGATAAATCAATGGAAACAAACCACATCCAATAACCCAAATATCAAGAAACTAAAATTTTATAAGAAGACACGGACAAGTCAATCACCAACATATTCCTGACTTGGGACAGGCGCAAACATTGCGGTGGGGTTAAACTCGTTTTCTTGGATCCAAATCCTCCCCCTATGTGTGGTGAATGGCTAAAAAATAAATACACAAAAAGACTCACAGTAAAAATCAAACTAGAAAAAAGTCCAACTTATCAAGACGAGTACCCTTACAATGAAGTACATAAAACATGAAGACAATACATACAGATACTGTCCGGACAAATGCTCGCAGTTACTGACAGCTAGCTGAGGACATAATTTCCGTTGACTATGATATCAAGCCTTCTTACATATGAAATGTCAATTGAAATACTTCTAAATAGATTTGGTATAACAACGTCATCAATTATGAAAGAAGAACATGATATTGTGCAATGCCAAATACTGCCAATAAATGGTATTCTTTCCGATATTGAATTCTATACAGCGGGGATTAACTGTCTACTACCAGATAAGGCACAATCCATGGAGATCTGAGCTTCGAAGTTTGTCCAACTTTCGTTGAAGAGTCTTGTTTGTACACTAAATCTTCACGATGATAAGCATGTTGAACTACCCTTAGGTCATAATTCCTCTTTTGCCTCTGTTAAGCCATCTTGAGGTTAACCCTAGCAAACTGATGAGCCTCTAGTTGACTATCAGCTAGCTTCTGTGCCAACTCGTTGCGATTTTATGGTCTTGTTGTGTATACCGGACAATAATTAAACCGGCTGAATTGTCTCTCTCCCAAGCATTAAACGGTTTGGTGTAAATCCCGTTTGCCATTGAATGGAGAGTCTTTGTCAGAAGAGGTATGTTTCTGCCCCACTGTTTGCTGTTTTCTCAATAAAACAACGAATCATTTGCAACAAGATAGTATTGAAACGTTCTATCTGTCCATTTGAGGAAGGGTGGTATCGTGTGATCCTAGTCGTAGCTTTCTTAAGAGTGTCACATATGGCCTTGAAAAGGTTACCATCAAAATTTCCTGCCATGATCTGTATGAACTTCTAAAGGGCAACCGAAGGTGACAATGAAATGAGGAATAAACTTGTTAGCGATCGTAAGTGCCGACTGATCTGGTATTGCCGCCATCTCCACCTCTTTTGTAAATTGAACTATAATCATAAGCACATAGTTATTACCATCTTCGCTTGAACAGACGGGACCTATGATGTCTAGATGTACGCGTTCCATAGGAAAACCTGTGTCATTCCAGATTGACCCTAGCCTTGAAATTGGTCTTCTTGTTGTGATTAGAAGCATGACATGACTTGACTTATCCAAGACAGTCTTTGGTCATTTGATGCCACTAAAAGATTGTTTTAGCCTTAAGGTGGTTTTCTTTTGTCCTATGTGCCCAGAAAACTTGTTGTCATGACAGTATCGAAGTACCTTTTCCTATCAGATTTTTATTAGCAATCCTAATGCAGTACTCAACTACATGTACAGAAAATCAAACATTACCTACTTAGCCACAGATGTCTCAAAGATTGGCCAAATAGACGAATTTTTTACTCTATTGTCTGGTGGTTGGACTCGATCAAGGCAATAATTGGCGAGATGTCCATATTGCTCAGTTGTTGACACCGAAGTTCAGTGGTGCTTATACCTTCAGCCCAATGACTGAATGGTATCCCGCCCCCTCGTTCTTTTCGTTGTAAAAAACCGGATATTCAGAGTCTTCTTTTATAAGACTCGCTCTTTGTCGACGAGTCAGTATCCGAAGAGGTAGAACTGAGAGAAGCGTCATGCCCCAGCTCGCGGTTTCTTTCTTTCTTTTACTATGTTTGTTATGCATCGACTAAGACTATTCTTACAGATAATGGTATAAAATACAAAAAATACCGAAGTTGCATAAAAACAGTAAATTTCGTTATGCTGTACACGTGTTTCAAGGAGTAATTCCTCACAAGCAGCATTATAATCAAATAATACGGATAGCCATTATCCAAAAGTTGCCAAAGAAGAAGTACTCATTACCAAAAATATCGATATTGGAAGCCAAATCCAGTACCGAGGATATCTACCGAGTGCCATACACGGAATGAAAGTTTAGTATTTTAAGTGGTTAGAATTTTGATAAAAACAGTTAATTTCTATAAATCGCAAGGTAAAATTTTCATGTCAGACAAGTCTGACTATTGGGCTGGTGAATACCCTCGGGAACCTCTAGTCCACCAGCTGTGGCATAACATCGCCCACGTTTCCTCAAAACTTGACTACTGTGTATGTGCAGGACAACAGTAGGAGCATCTCCAACAGATTCGGGTGCATTCCAGCTTCATAACGGTCACACTCCTTGAGTGGGCCTGGCATCCTGCATAAGCAATCGACATTAAGTGCTTTTTAACTTGGCGATGGACAATGATCATGTCGTATTGTGCCATTTCTTCTAACCACCTGGCTAGCTGTCCCTCTGTATGACCAGCAGGAAGTGTCAAAAATATGTACAGGATTTGACTTCAACTCTTTCCTAGTTGTATAATAGTTACGCTGGCCCATAAGGAGTAAATGACTAGCGTAGCATATGACCTTCTCCTTTCCTGACTGAACTTGTGATAATACTGCACCGATTGAAATATCTGAAGCGTCAGTGTTCATAAGAAATTGCCATGGCGCTGAGGATAGGGTATTCTAAGCTATCTTCGAAAGCTTTAGTATGGCGCTCTTCCCATTTGAGTAACTCTGTAGAATGAGCTAACTCGTGCAAACAGGATGATAGTTAAGCGAAGTCTTGGATATGATCACGATGATGATTGACAAACCCAAGGAAAGAAACAAGCTACTTTTTAGGCGGTATTATCCATGTCTGCACAGCTTAAATTGAAACTCCCTCTGAACTGCCTAATTTTCCAAGGAACTGTACTTGACCACTCAAAAACTTGTCTCAAATTGCTTAAGCTATGGTCAAAATCCTTCTCCAAAACAATTACATCGTCCAGGTACAACAGTACTTGGTTCCAGGTAAAGCCTCTAAGTGCATAGCCAATTGGAATGTAAAGGGGCGCTGCACAAGCTAAACCCCATTCTAGTGTGTTCGAAAAGTCCGTATTTGGTTATGAAGCTGTCGACTTTTTCGATTCCTCGTCAAGTTCGATCTGATATTTTCCGCTTGCCATATCAAGTGTACTGAAACAAGTGTTCCCCTGCAAGGTATCAAGGCAGTTCTCTATTATTAGCAATGGGTAGCTATCCTTGACAGTCCTCTCATTTAAGGCCATGTAATCTATACACCATCTGACGCTACCGTCTTTTATTCGGTCAAGGACTGGAGCCCATGCTGACGTTGACTGTTGAATAATCCCCGCAGCAATCATCTTCGAAAGGTGTTCCTTCTCCTGTTTCTGGAACCCTAATGGCGTTCGTCTGATTTCTGCTTTACTGGTGCAGCATCTCTGGTGTAAAAAGTGTGATTCACGACAGTCAATCAACCCAAATCCAAATCGTGTTTGGCGAATACATATTCAAATTCGACCAGCAGCAAGCCGACTTCAGTACTCTTTTGGTCACTCAGACCTTTAAACGATCGATCGAACAGCTCCTGCAAATGTGCGAAACTTTATCTAAATTTTTTGTCCTGGATGCGATTTCACCATCCCCAGGCGGAGTATTACGCCTCAGCTTTGATGATCTATCAGACGTTGGATAAGGAGTACTTGGCCGTACTTGGAATGAATCATGTGCTGGTTCTAGTACCTCCTTTATTGGTTCGGCAAACTCAAATCGCGTGTCTTTCTTTAATTTGACGTTTTGGTTACTGTCATTAATAAGGGGCACCATATTATGACGGCCATTCCCAAGTGCATTTCCGGTAAGGCTTTTGCAGTCCGCCAATGGCTCCATGATAAAATCACTTCAATATCCCTATTTAGTTGTTCATCATGTTTTTGGAATGGTTGCAGTTCTGCGAATGGCGACAACGGCGATACCAGGTTCTTGATTTTCCTCCACCAATTGAGCCATTACTATCCCGCCGTTTAATGTTGCATGATTAGATTTCAGATTAACAATGGCATGATGTGATTCGAGAAAGTCAAGTCCTAAACTCATGTCATCTGTAAGGGGGTCTACACATACATCCAAGGCTGTTTTCTGAGAGCGTATTAGTATCACTGCGTTACGGAGAAGTTTACCAGTGAGTAACCTTTGCCAAAGACCTCTGAGTCCAACAGTTTCTGTTATCTTCTCTTGTATCTCTCGACATGCTCGTGGTACCAGGCTCTCATTGACCAAGGATATCATTGCCACTGTATCTATAGTACAGAAATGTCATTTAGTAAATGGTGAATAAAAGGATATGGAGTAAATGCACATGAGACAAAGTCTCTACAAATACATGGTAAAAAAAAAGTAAGGCTGGTATCAGCAGGCTTTTAACGGAGGTGCGCCTTACAATCAACTCCGGCTCACGCTGTCCGGTTGGGTGGCCTATTGTTTGCACTTGGTGCCAATAGGCCTTGTCAACAGCTGTTTAAATCTCTATTCTGTTGTTGACCCCTTGACTGATAAGGACTTCTTGTTTGTAATTATTAAATGGCGAGGGCGTCAGGGACTGAACTGGGCTCTTACGATCTGACTGTCTTTATGGAGGCGTGGTCGATGAGCGAAACTGTCCTGAAGGCGACTTTGGCCTCTATTTTAAACCATTTGTCTGCCCAGTAAGTGCCTCTCCCATCACCATTCCTAACTGTTTACAATGCTTACAAGACTGCAAGTTTCAGTCTCAAGTGTCCCATATGTGTTGCCACTCCTATTTGATGTTCTCTTGGTTTCCTTTTCCGGTATACCTTCCCGGTCCGAGAATGTGACTTGGCGATGCGCATAAGTGTTGGTTTGTCGGTAACCGAATATGGCTCTCAGGTTGGCGATATACGATTTGACCATCTGCGGAGCCATGTTTAGAAAAGTTGTGTCCTGCGTGCTGCATCTTTTTCTTTGCAACCTCGAAACAAGGCTTCTATCGCTATTTGATCAACTTCAGAATGACCCCTGTTGTATTCATCTAAGGCAAGAAAATAAACCCTTTCGGATAACACCTATAATGTCTGGTTCTCCTGCTGCCTTGCAAATTGTAGCTGTCGACGAGCAGTGACTGGTGCTTCCCTGGTACTAAAGCGCCTTCCAAATTCGATCGCAGACAAGCGAAGCTCATTTCTTGATTGTATATATTTCTGGCGTATTCCAAGGTTGATTCTCTTAAACAATCTAGTAACCGACCATTTTTTGTGTCCTCTCCCCAACAGTAGTGGTTTGCCGTCCTGTCAAATTGGAACATGAATGCCTCAAATGATTGCTTTCCAGATTCACTAAACATTGGCATCTTTGGATGTTGGGGACTCTAACTTCTCTCTCTTGTACAGGTTTCGTAATCTCTTGTCGAACGAGCATGACTTTTCTCTGGCGAATCTCATAGAGATAAATTTGGACCATTCTTTGACATGCGCTCCCGAAAGCGCCCCCGGTCATAGTTGTTCTCTTCTGAGAACTGTTTTGTTGTAACTTCGGCCTTCGAAGGCAATGCTGGACTCTTGGGCGAAGCGTCATGCCTCAACTCATGATGGGTCTGGCTATGCATGTTGTCTCTGATACGAGATCGTGGCCTAGATTTTCTATTTTATTGGCTCCTTGATGGAGCATTAGCTTCTTCGGGGTCCGGCAGAGTAAGATGATGGCTGATCGGCGAAGCAATTGCATAGTTAGATAGTCTCCTACATTGTGATATGCCTGTATCGGTTTTTTATTTGGTTAGCGTGGAGACCACCTCTGTATTTGTGTCTGTAGTACACCATGAAAGCCAACGCTGCTAGCCCCCCCCCCCCCCCCCGCTCTCTTCAAAAAGACTTATTACGTCCATTATTAGACCAATATAACCTCGTTTCGGTGTTTTATGCATTGCCCTTGTTGCTTCTATCGTTTTTCCAACGTCATTAGCTCCGGTTCGTTTTGTATTAGCTATTCGTGTGCCTCTTTATCCGTTGTTTTATTTTGGCTTACATGTTCCATGAATTGAGTCATGTATTTTACTTACATGACTTACCCTTTTTTTATATTTATCCAATTCTTCTCTTTCTTTTTGTCTCTGTGCCTCGAAATCCAATTCTTGTTGTCTGAGCTCGGCTTGGTATTGACGCTGTTGTTTTTCGAAACTAGCTCTTCTTTCCTGCATTCCTGGCGGATTTGAAAGTGACTTTGTAGTTGTTCATTGATCAACCTTTGTAGAAAGTCATTTAATGGCCCGGATGATCACTCCAAATCTTCCCGGTAAGGTAACGTTAAGGCTGCTCTTTCTGTCTCCATTAATGTGGCATCGACTGTTTCTTTGGGTGTTCCCCTTGTTCTATATCATTTGTTGTTTCAACGCCACTCTCAGCCCCTACTGTGTAAGCAGATATCGATGGGCGTCATGTAGACATGCAGACGACAGCGCCCATGCTATAAACAATTCAAATCTTATCTCCGATACCAAAAAACATTGCCATCAAACAGTTGAACAGAAAGTTTCGTTAACATTCACAGACGTAGACTGATATTCAACCAAAGCAGACCTACCTGCACAAAACACATTCCTTTTCTCTGTGCCTGTTTTACGAAAATCCGCTGCTTTCTTCTCTAGCAGATATTTAATCAGCCATTAAAAAGAAGCTAAATTAGCTACTAATTCCATTCCTTTATTCATAATAGTAAATTTATGTGCATGTAGTTTCAGAGATGAAAATCGGCTGTGTGGCATCCGACAAATGTCCAGAGTTAAGATATTAAATTAGAAATTAACCCTTGAACATTTTCCAGACATTTAGCCCTCCGACTTAAGTTTGACATTATTGCTAATGAAATCGAAGGAAATCTGTAAAAATCCGTACAATGATATTTTGATTTGACGGTGCCTCTGAAAATTCTACTTCCTACGAATCGTGTTGCCATCTCCGAGACCGACTAATGGAGTTTCGTGCTTTTGACAAGTAACTAACAGTCTGTTCAGCTATTCCTTAATAGATTCAGCAGAAAACAAATCATATGTCAAAATTATCCTATTATATTTTCCAGTCTGGTAATCCGATTAACACGTCAGATGTGTATAATACTAGATATATCAATTAACGCTAGATGGCAGCACAATCAAAATTGATAAACTAAAAATTTGTGGCCAAAGGAATATAACTCTAGTCAAATTTGGTAGAAAAAGCAAAAAACACAAAAACTTTCATTTTCAACAATAATTCCTAAAAATTCCAAAGGACCGATCATAATGAAACTTGCACAGCAAATATGTAAAAGATAAATCTTTCATGTGCTAGATGGGTCTTAGTGGGTTCCAAACTTAACCTTCTGAAAATGCGTTTTTGTTGAAAATTACCCTCATATGAAATGTTTAAAAATTTGGTATTATTTAAATCCGAATATTTAATAAATATAAATCAGGTAGAAAGAAAGTTTAATACTTTACCTATATCAACCATAAAATTATATCACTTCACAACAAAATACCAATTCAAACAAAAGGTCACAAGTTTTTTTTTTTTTCAGGAGAGTTATCTAACCTGATTCTTTAGTGATATGCCTAGTCAAAGCGATCTAGAATTAGGTCATTTAAAGTCTACAATGGTTCAGGTGTTGAGGAGATGCTGGCTAAAGTATTATATTATTACGTTTATAATTTTTCTAAGCCAGTGATGTATTTGCTTTTTGATAATTAATTAATCTTAATATTCAGGAACCAGAGACCATAACACATACGTCAACTCCAACAAGTATGAATTAGGTCACGCATCTATTCATTCATAGTTACAAAAATTAATAAGTTTAATAGTCTTTGTATGTAGTACAAGTTCGTAGCATTAAAAACCGGAGATCGACATTTGTTTGTTGGAATCTTTGTATAAATTAATTATCAAGCGGAATTTAGCTAGTAATAGCGATTTCAAATGCTTAAAAATTGTTATAAGGCGACCGCGAAGCAGGAGAAGTCTTAACGCTGTTAAATCGCTATCGCTTGTCAAATGCGCTTGATAATATATAACAGCCGAACTCGTGATGTATTGTAGTGGAGAAGCGATTAGGCTGTCGCATTTTTTGGGGTTTTATCAACCAATGGTTTGGGTACGGGGCAATGTCATAATGTATTGCATGCTTTCGTATCGCCTGAGACTATAAAATAATAAGAACATTTTACCTGTTTCAAATTGGTTCGTAGGTTAAGACATGTCTATTTGATCATTGATTCATTCATGAAATATTTGCGCGCTTTCAATCGATTATTTATTGATGTTCTAAAAATGGTCCTAAACCTTCACCCCTGTTAAGCTTGGTAATGATTAGGTACAAATGTTTAGGTAAATGTTCAAATATCAAAATAAGTGAGAACCGAACCGTCAGTCAAAAGAACGAACAATCCATGGACAAAGGCAATATCGGAAACACCAAGAGACAGGGACACCACTTGAGTACAGGACAAAAAAGAAAAGTGAAGACACATATAGATGAACAACACGGACCCAATAAAAACCATGGGTGAGATAAGATGTACCGGTAAAGGAAGCATCTCTTGCTTCTTATAAGACACCCGCCGTGTTGAATATGTCAATGCCGGTAGTAAAGTCAATTCCGATAGAAGAAAAACAAACTTTAGTTGTAAAGGGAAAGATTTGTTGTCATCTTAGAAACAGACATCCCATAGCCATCAACAAGATCGTGATGTCGACCGTAAAACTTCTGTAATGATATATCTATACCTATACAAAAATGTACCTAAACATTATCCTGGACCGGGACAAAACATAATCCGAGGTTACAAAAAATGTACTTGAAATAAGAAATTTGTGTACATTTTTCTCAACCGGGCTAAACATCCTTCAACCGGACGAAACCTATTATTCACGAACTTTTCTGACCTAAACTTTTCGCAGAGAATTCCGCTTTGCAAGGGTTGACCTAACTGCCTAAATCTAAGTGTATTGTAATGGAGAAGTGATTATGTTTTTTTTTTATCAAGCAATGGGATGGCGACTAGGCAGGGACATGTGGTATTGTATGCATTCATATCGCCCGAGACTTATATATTAGTCCAAGATATCACCTTGGTCAAATAGGTCTTCGACAATTCAGTAAGTGAATTACATCACCTCAACTTATAAATACACATATATATATATATAACATGGTTTACAACTACAATTTAAACATCTTTTGGCAACTATATCAACGATAACACCAGAAAAAACCGTCTTCACGAGCCAATTTTGTTTGTTTCCTTTTTTTATATTAGTTTATTTTCTTTTTTTTATTTCGTAGAGTTGTTGATTCAAGTATGTCTTAATTTTTTATGCCTCAAGTTACTTTAGTTATTAGATTATTTGATGATAAGTAGGAATAAGTTAGATATTGTACATTAAGTTGTTGAATCTACTTCATATTTAATCCTTATTTTAAATCATTTCTCTACAACCGACCCAAGATATGGGGAGGAGAATCCTTCGAGACGCTGTCATTGGCCACCTCGGGAAAGCGACATGGTACTGATGCAAAATTTATGCCGTAGGGACAAGGGAAAAAACTTTTAGACACGGTATTGGATATTAATGGTCAAATTAAACGGGATTGGCAAAAAATGTTTTTTTTTTTCAATAGGTAAAAAAACGAAGTTCATTACACTTGATTACACATTAAGCGGAATTGAACAAGCAATATGGGGTCCATCACATAAAATATATCGTTAAATTATAGTCCATGGGCTGGTATAGCCCCCCTCCACTTCCCAACCCCACCCCTTTTTTCAAGTCCGCTTACACCCCCTCTTAAAAATAAAATATGTTAACGCGAGCATAACCTGCACGCACTGGTGGAACAGGACCCATTTTTAGACCCGCCTACCGAAATTTGGAATTTTTTGTTTTTTGTTCAAGTTTTTCTTTCAGTTGCTTCAAAAGGTTAACCAAATGCTTCCCAGTTATGAAAACGAGGTATCAAATGATTGATTTTTATATGAACTTTACAAAGAACCCAAATATTTTACAATTGCTATGCCCAATACGTTAAACGTACTCAATCCCCTACGAAATATTGACGAAAAATTTGATTTTGCATAGAAATTACGTAAGTTTGATGGTCTATAGAACTGAAAACGCATTTCAATTCCCAATTCCGAAAATTGCCTTTAGTTTTTCAATCTACTTTCTCGAATATACACATGTTAACATGATATTAACATATTTTAAATGACCAAAGTTTTATTTTCAAATAGACCAAAGAAATGGATCTTTGAATATTTCTGATATTCACTAAGTTTTGTCTTTCTTTTGCCTAATATTATTTTTAGTAAATAAATATCATTTAAAGTAGGTATCAAATGAAAGCTTATTATATTTTTTTTACAACTTTTACAAATAATGGCCATTTTCAGGTTATATAAACAACATACCAAACGTGACTATATACACGTATAGATATTTAAAAGACAACTTCAGCACATTGTATGACAATGTCACGAAAACAAGGAAGAGGATGCAGATCGTACTCACATAAAACCTTGCTATGAAACATTATAATGCGTAGATCGCGTAGTAGGTCAGTTATGCTGAATTTTTATTTTCTAAGAAATCTGTCATGTTAAGACAATTAAAAGGTTTGTAAGTACCTAAAAAAAAATATATATAATGGATGTTTAAATACGTGAAGTATTGAATTTACAAACTAGAGGCTAACATGAGCCTGTATCGCTCACCTGGTGACTGGTTTTATTCATTGTCACCAAAGGACTACTCATTCATACTATAGATCAGTTCACCAGATGTTACAGTTTCAATCTTGGATTAGGTACAAGCATAAAAATGAAAAAGTTTGAAGGGGACCATCCAAGGACAATTGTTCCTATCGGCTTAATAGGTTCAGAGGAGGAAAACTATGTTCCACGTTGGTGGCCATCTTGGATTAGGTACGAACGTATAAATCATTAACTTTGAAGGGGACCATCCAAGGTACTATTATGACCAAGTTTGGTTCCATTTGGCTTAGTAGTTTCAGGGGAGAGATCTTCGAACGCATTTCCTATAGGGTCCCTATGTTAAACTATGTTCCTTGCTGGTGGACATTTTGGACGATGTACGAGCATGAAAATCACAAACTTTAAAGGGAACCAGCCAAACACTATTGTGAACAAATTTGGTTCCTCTTGGCTTAGTGGTTTCAGAGAAGACCTTTGAATGCATTTCCCATAGGGCCCCTATGTTAAAATATGTCCCTGCGGGCAGCCATCTTGGATGAGATGCGAACATAAAAATCACAAATTTTAAAGGGAACCATCCAAGGACTATTGTGACCAAGTTTGCTTCATGTTGAAGAGTTTCTGCGGAGAAAGTCATTGATTGCGTTTCCTATAGGGTCCCTATGTTAAACTATGTTCCCGGCTGGCGGCCATCTTGGATGAGGTAAAGCCATAAGAAGGACTGTCGCCGAATGGCAACCATTAAATTAAAAAATAAATGCTCCCGCTCATTGAACCCTGTATAAATATGGCAAGTGCAAATTTAAGGGTGTGTGGACACAATAAAGGTGTTGACACAGTGCAATTATAGACACAATAATATATACCTACCCTTATTTCCACAAAATATACAAGTGACATTCTGAGCACAAAAATCATCTTATGGGTGCTAGGCAACCTTTCTATTAAGTTTGATCCAATTTGGGACACTTGAATTTTCCCACCTTTTTTGGTTTCCATGGCAACCGAGGCCATTTTGAATATTCAAAAAGATTTGTGTGTGTACATTTACTAATTGTAAGTTAGATGCCTTTAAAGTAGTTGGAATTTTCTCGCAAATTGTCTGAAAAATATGAAAAGTTGTGTTTTTATGCTTACTTATTTTGTAATTTAAACTTCCGTCTTGAACTTGCTATGAGGTATGAGTAATGCTCATTGTTGAAGGCCTCATGGTGACTTCAAGATGAAGAACAACAATAAAAGCGTTGTTCCATTGCTGTGTTTTACCATGTATTTGTAGAGATTTTGTCTCATTTGCATTTACTCCATATCCCTTCATTGTTAATTCACTTCTATATTCTACAATTTTCAATATATAAAAACGAAATTTTTACGGAAAAGGGGCAATAAATTCAAGACGTGTTGTCGGATATTCTCCAAAATTCCCCAAAAGGTCAGTGTGAGCTATTGCCGTCAATGGCGTCCGTTGTCCGTCCGCCCGGCCCGTCCCTCCGTCCGTTGTTATTTTTTTTTATAATACGTTCGGGTCCTAAAGTGTTGTTAGATCAATTTGGGCATGTGTCACGTACTTTGGTATATAAATTCGGGATAAGTGTCGAGATCGATTTGGCAGATGTACCAGGTAGCACCCCCCCCCCGCGGTTAAAACGGACATTAAATACTATTAATAAGTATTTTTTTCGACTTCATATATACCATAAAACATATATTAAGATGTTAAGTTTATTCCTAGGAAGTAAACGTACCAGAGACTACCTTACACAAATTCAACAACGTTTGAGCATATTTCAAAAAATTACCCGTTATTAAAACAAATTATTTTTTCACGAAAAAGTATACAGATCGTGAAGCTAGTAAACACAATATCACTATAAAATTTGAAGTTAATTGAATAATAAATTGTCAATTTGGTTAGAACGCGACATACGAGGCAGAAAGACAGATGGACGGAATCTCCGACATAAGTAAACTATAATACGCCCGTCACTGAAATAACCATTTGGTGTGCAAATAGCCAAAATGAACTCACCTAGTAATCGTGTATCAAAGAAACCCACGAGAGCGCTCCATGGTCTTGCAATCGGATTACCGCGCGACTCCTTCATATTCATATCATGATCAATATGTTTACATTCATATTGAATTTTACGAAAAGAAGATAAACTTAGAAAACATAGAAATATGTGGGCCAGTGACAATACGTCGGCAAAGGAATACCGAAGCAAGAACGAGGAAAGGGAAAGTTCTAAAATCATAAATCCAGAATCACGGCAATTCAAAGCAACACGAATGGAGATAGAATGACAAAGAACAAACAAACAAACAAAAATGAACAAAAACGCCACAAAACTAAAGCACTAGCAGTGTGAATCCCTATAAAAACTGAGGTATCATCAGGTGCTCTGGAAGGCTAAGCATGATCTGCTCCACGCGTGGCACCCGTCACACTGCCGGTGAAAAGTCCGATTTTGTCACAGTCGGTGTTAGTCAGTCCGGTAACATACTCTGGACCTACACAAAGATATCTGTTCTCATTTGTGAAACAGAAACATTGTAATGGTCTGTCAAATCGTGGTGACGACCGTTAAACTTCTGAAGTGACAACTGCAACAATGACTGAACATGCCCTTGATGTACAAGTTTTTGAGACAGTAATTCCGCTCTGTTGAAAAAATCGCTGTACAAACTACAGGTACGGCAATAGCGAATGAGTTGTGAAATGTACACGCCATATGCCGGAGAAGTGGGAATATTACTGCTCAAAAACGGGAAGTTCACTATTAGAAAGTCGAAATCACCGAGCTTGTAGTAAAGTTTTGTTTTCAGACGTCCAGAGTTGTCAATGTAGAGGTATAGGTCAAGGTATGACGTTGATGATGGTGCATCAGTGGTCTCTTTAATTTCGAGTTCATTTGGTCATATAAGATGAAACTGACAACTGATTTTTGTCCGAATACATCATGTTTTCCAACACAGGAATCTGTGTCAACACTTTTTAGATAAAAGGAACTTTTTCACATGAAGGGAGATTTGTTTCATCATGTGAAGAGGGACTTTTTTAACGGGCGGGGGGGTCTTTTTACGTGGACATTTGCATATTAATTACTCAATAGGGAGCTTTTTAAAGGCAAGAAAGGAAGATTCTATAAAAAGCTTGTGTTAAAATAAAGATAATACTTGTGTCAACGTTTTGCCATCGCGGTGTCTAAACGTTCTCCATCACTTTAGTCAACTGTCTGCGTGTGCGACCTCAAGTCTCATATTAACACAGAGTAATTCAGTCTCAAAACTATTGTATTGGGCCAATGAAGTACCAACATTCTGTAAGGCCAACCTTGGCCCTCTTTGCACTTAGAACGTTAGGCCAAGATTAAAATCCTACGTTGGGCCAACGAAGTCAACGTTAGGGCAACGTTCAAATGCTGTCTGGGAAATACCTTCAAAACCGGTAAATAAAGATGACGTCATAGCTCTTTGGTTATTTTTGCTTAAGAAGTTTTTATCACATCACTTATATTGTACAAATGCAATGACGTTTCTGTATCTTTAGAACGATTCGATCTAGTTATAGGCAACCTTTGCATGTTCCAGTCTTTTAAGAGATTTTTCCAATGCAATTTTATCGTAATCATTGAAATATATATTAAGATTCCAACTCACCAGATAGACTCGAAAGTGTTGGAATCAGTGCAATTTTATCGTAATCATTGAAATATATATTAAGATTCCAACTCACCAGATAGACTCGAAAGTGTTGGAATCAGTAAATACACATCAATTTTAAGTAATTGAAAACCTGACACAAAACTTACATGCATATCTGCCTATTTTCTAAGCTACATGTATTACAACAACCACTCTTCAAAATAAAACATGTTAACACGAACATAACCTGCACGCATAGACAGTATAAGTCCACTGTTATAGTACACCAGAAAAATTATTGTATTTTCGTTTTAACATAAGTTTCATCTTTTAAGCTCCATAATTTTTTAGAGATAAGTAATATGTACTGAAATTTGATATCAAATTAAAGTTAATCTAATATGCTTTACAATAAACACAAGTTTGGGTACTTTACTCCCATTTTATGATCTAGGGATACAAAAAATGTACCCCTACCCCTTAAAAAAATTGCGAAAATGACGATTTTAGGCTCTCAATTCCTTTCAGAAAATAACCCTCGTCATTTGATCTAGTTTTTATGCCTAACTTATTAGTTCTGATAAAATGTTGGAAAATGAAACCATTAAAGTCCATAAAATTTTGATTTTCGGTATAAAATTTTTGAAAAATGGAAAGTTTTTTCACAATTTCGACTTTTTGACTTAAGGGTCGTAAAAATCTGAATATATATATATATATTTAATAATTGCCGATGGAATAATAATTTATGGTATGTTAGCAACAAATTGTTCACAAAAATTTTAGTTCGAGACGTATTGTAGGTTCATGTCAAAATTAGCACCCCTCCCCCGAAAAATGAAGAGAAAATTTGAAATATTCAGGCTCTAAATGATAAAAAGATAATATTTAATGGGAATTCTAGCGTGTATTTCACTAAAACTGACATGCAGGAGATCATTAAAGTAGATTAAAACTTTTCAAAAGGTCGCTTTTCGACTCTTCTGTCCGAAATTGTATAAAAAATGGGAATTTTCCGTTTTTCAGAATTTCTGCTGTTTTGACTTTGAGATGCAAATACTTCATGAAATTGATATATAACTTGAAAATGTTGATTAAATATCGTTTCATCATATCTAAGCAATTAGAAAGTATGCGTTTAAGCCTTTTAGACTAACTACAGTCTCATAAATTACAAACATATTACCCCTTACCACACATATTCAAAACAATTTATTTCATTTTATCCAGCTTGAAAAGCTTTAACATTGTATAAAGGTCCAATGACATCATTTTCAAACAAAAACACACAGAGCCTCCCATATATCAAAAATAAGATCATGGGCCCGGTTTATGGGCAGTTATTCAGCGATTTAACTTTGAATTTCGGAAAATTCTGAAATACTGGAAATTCCCATTTTTCACGATATTCGTCCAAAATATTCAATTTTACCCATATTTTGGTGTCAAAATTAAATGTTATGATAAATCAAATGCATCTCTTGCAAAGAAAGTAAAACATTAGTATGCTTTGTTCATTTATATGTACAGACGGTCATATTTTGGAGATTTTTAAGTTTAATTTTGTTGGGGTAGGGGTAAGATTTTCAGTATGTAGAGTGTAATTGGACACTCCTTATTTTTCTAAACAGTGTTTGTAGATAATATATGTATTGGTTAAGACAGTAAATTGGCATATCTGCAGATAAATCCTCCAGATTTGCCACATATAACGATTGAAAAGTGAATTTTGGACAAATTTGAAATGCTAAAAATTTCCATTTTTTATCAATTTTGGACAAAATATTGAGTTTAAGCTGACATCTGGGATTTGAAATACCAAATCATGATATTATTCATGCAACGTTGTTATATGCAACGCAGAATTTGCGTGTGGGGGTTATTTTATATAACAAAAATTTACAATTTTAGGGGAAATGTGTTGTGGTAGGGGTAAGAATTTTGGTATTTAGAGTCACATTAATCACCTCTTGTTTTTCTAAACAATGTTTTAAGTTATCTATGGACAAATCTGAAACAACGGCAGTAGAATACCGAAGGAACAAGGGAAGCGATGACTACAAAAATCGAAGTTCAAAGACATGGCAGAAACGGTAACAGATAAAAACAAAGACAAAACAAAATTCCCATTTTTCATCAATTAGAGGAGAAATATTGAGTTTTAGTCGACCAATTGCTGTTCAAATACCAAATAATGATGTAATGCATGCAACATTGTCATATACAACACACATTTTACATGTTCTTGTTATTTTTATGCGAACATAGACTAAAATCACCAATTTCAGGGAATATTTGTTGGGGTAGGGGTAAGATTTTCGGCATTTAGAGTCAGATATAACATTGCTTCTTTTTCTTAACAATGTTCTCAGACAACTAATGTATCGCTTAGAACAATTAATTTGCATATCTGCAGATACATTCTATAGATTTGATACATATTGCGATTTAACAGTTAACTATGGACAAATCTGAAACGATGAAAATTCCCATTTTTCATCAATTAGGGGATAAATGTTGAGTTTTAGTCGACCAACTACTGTTGGAATACCAAATAATGATGTAATTCATGCAACATTGTCATATACAACACACATTTTGCATACTCTTGTTATTTTTATGCAACATAGATAAAAAATCAACAATTTCAGGGAAAATTTGTTGGGGTAGGGGAAAGATTTTCGGTATTTAGAGTCACATATAACACTCCTTGTTTTTCTAAACAATGTTTTCAGACAACTAATGTATTGCTTAGAACAATTAATTTGCATATCTGCAGATATTCTATAGATTTGATAAATATTGCAATTTATCAGTGAATTATGGACAAATCTGAAATTTTGAAAATTCCCATTTTTCATCAATTTGGGGAGAAATATTGAGTTGCAGTCGACCAATGGCTGTTAAAATACCAAATCATGATGTAAGCCATGCAACATTGTCATATACAATTAATTGGCACAGTTGCAGATATATCCCCCAGATTTGGCATATATAACGATATAGTAGTGGACAATTCTGAAATGTTGAAAATTCCCATTTTTCACCAATTTCGGGCAAAATATTGAGTTTAAGTCAACAAATGGTTGTTAAAACATAAAATCATTATATAACTTATGTAAAATTGTCCTATACAACACACCTTTTGCTTCATCTGGTTATTTTTATGCAAAAATTGACAAAAAATGACAATATTAGAGTAAATTTGTTGGGTAGGGGTAAGTTTAATTGATATATGATGTATATATTACCTAACAACGGCCATTATTTGTTATAGTTGTAAAGCAAATATCATATGCTTTCATTTGATACCTATTTTAAATGATATTTGATTACTTAAAAATAATATGAGGCAAAAGAAAGACAAGACTTAGTCAAAAAAGAAAATATTAAAAGATCCATATATTAAGCCTTTTTGAAAATAAAATTTTGATCAATTAAAATATGTAAAAATTGTCTTAACATGTTTTATATTGAAGAAAATAGATTGCAAAACTTAAAGCAATTTTCAGAATCGGGAATTGAAATGCCCATCGGGTTCTCTAAACCATCAAACTTACACAATTTCAGTTAAAAGATCAGAGTTTTCGTTAATATATCAATAGGGCAGGGGTACGTTTAATTGCGCTATGGAATGCATTGGGCATAGAAATTATAAAAACTTGCGTTCTTTGTAAAGCTGATACAATAAGCTATTATTTGATACCTCGTGATTGAAGGAAAAATTCGAACGAAAAACGAAATTTTCCAAAGTTTCGGTAGGTTGGTCTAAAGATGGGCCCAATTCCACTATTGGGTGCAAGTTATGCTCGTGTTAACATGTTTTATTGTGAAGATGGGATGTATGCGGACTTAAAAAAAATGGGTGGGGTTTGAAATCGGGGGAGGGGGGTTCACGGGGGGTTATTCCAGCCCATGGACTATTTCAATACAACGTAATTAGCTTAAGAAATATACATTAATTATTACATTACTGCAGAAAATGTTCTGTGTAATATGTATTATTTACATTTCAGGGACAAAAACTGGAAAAGAACATGAATTTGAGAAGTACTTGTAAGTAAAGTGTTATTTACAGAAGTTCTAATTAATTTATCTGTCTTCAAATCAGGGATGGGGTAATTGTAATGTGTAATTTTAATTAATTGTTATTAATTACAAATTTTGATGTAATTGGAAGTAATGTGTAATTGACAAAAAATTGAATTACATGTAATTGTAATTTAATTAATTACTTACCAAAAAAGGGTTGTAATTTCAATTACTTTTTCAATTACATTCAATTACATATACATGCTAAAAGAGAGTGGATGGTTACCTCCTATTCAAGAAAGTTCAGATAGTTTCTTTACACAAAATATTATTATGAGTCTATGACTTGGTATTTTTAATATACAAGAATAGGCACTTTTTCTCTCTTGTTTTCAAATGTGGACATTGTGCAAATTACTGTTTCCTCTGATGCACTTTTTTTCATTTTTTATATGTTTTAATAGAGCAACTCTTGATATCAAATTAAATGAAATATAAATTAAATTTAAAATTATTGTTGTATAAACAGTTAAAAATATGTTTATTGAATTTTATTATAAATGCCTATAGCAAGATGGCTTCTAATCAGTTGTTTGTCATATTTAATTTTGTGTCAGTGATTAACAAGACTTGATTAGTGTCTAAATGACATGATTATTGCCTTTAGGCATTATAATCAACCTTTTAAATACATGTACAAAGTGTCAGATTTTAATGATTTTAATATTTTTTTATGTAAACTATTTATTATCTGTCATCAATGTACCCATGAAACAGTATTATTTTGTTAAAATGTTATTATACTCAAAATAGCAAAAAAGCCTTGAGATGAAAATTATTTTAAATTTCAATTTAATATGTCATTTTGATATACAGGTAAATATTAAATACAAGTTAGAGACAAACTTTAATTTTTAAAACAACACAGCCCACTATGTTTATTTTTGCCTATAATTAAAGTGGAAAACCAGGATGACACCTTTCTAATTAAATGAATGTTCTGTTGATGTGTTTAAAACGTCTGCTGAGCTTTCATAAATATTTTACTCGCACATTCAAGTAATAGTTATACATGCCAGCTGCCTGCAAATTAAGGGAATTCAACACATCTCCAAATATTACTGAGTTAACTTGCCGGACAGTTAATAACCACCCCACAGTAGAGAGAATAGATAAACTTTTGAGTCTGATATGTTTAGGCTAGATAACAATACATTTGAACATTTGATGTAGATAAAGTTTATCAGTAATCCCAATGGTCATTTTTGGTAGTTTATTAATTTTGCAATAATAGGTATGAAATGCTTTCCTTCATGGCTCTTAGAGTCCTTTTCATTTGATAGCATGATAAATAACTTAAACCAAATGTTGGCTTCAAATGTAATTTGTAATTTAATTAATTACATTTGCAAAGTAATTGTAATTTAATTAATTACATTCCAAAATCCTTGTAATTGTAATTGTAATTTAATTGAGCATTTTGGGAAAGTAATTGTAATTTGATTGAGCATTTTGGGAAAGTAATTGTAATTTGATTAATTACTTTTCAATGTAATTGACCCCATCCCTGCTTCAAATATTACCGTTGACTGTTACGTCAATAAACTCAGCTTTTTATCAAATATCTGATATTGTTTTCTTTTGCAAATGTTTCAAACATTGAGAATTGGACATCAACCACATCCGCTTTATGATATTAATTACAATGTATTTGCCTCAACACTAAACATGTATCAAAAATATAATATATTGATCAGATAGGCGAGGTAAATTAAGACCCAAGACTTGTATTTTTGGAAAATACCTTGACGTTCATGATATATCTGTTTAATATTGGGGTTTTGAAACGTATTCACCCAGAAAACAGTTCTATTATTATACGTATAAAAGCAATACATCAATGCATTGAGAGGAAATCACTGATACGGGACTTTCGAGATAGGAACTCTCGTGTACTTGAAGGCGCTAACATTCGCCAGTAAGGAAGGAATACTGGATTTCTTAACCTGTTGAAATAAATAGATACCACATAAAAAAACTATTTATGAAATTAAAGTGCATTTATATTTTTTCCCATATGACAATTCTTTAACTAAATTTTAATTGACGAATAACATTAACCCGAAGCGCTACTAATCGATCAAACATAAATCACGCTTAGTTCAACAGTGTTCATTAATAAGTGATTTCCTCTCAATGAATTAATGTATTGCGTTTTTACCTATAAAAGTAAAGCTTTTTTTCCGGAGTGAATACTATTCAAAAGTCGCGTATAAATGAACACTGTTGAGCTTAAGGTGATTTATATTTAATCGATTTGTTTCAGGTTTATTTTTTTTTCCTCAATTAAAATTTATTTAGAGAATTGTCATATAGGAAAAATTATAAATGCACTTCAATTTCATAAATAGTTTGTTTTGTATGTGGTTTGTATTTATTTCAAAAGATTTAGAAATCCAGTATTCCTTCTTAACGGTATTCGAGGCGATCGTTTCCGCCTTCAATTGCACGAGAGTTCCTATCTCGAAAGCCCCGTATTACACCGAATGTCTCTATATTTAAAGCTTATAAATGATTCAAGGAGAAATACCGCGGTGAATAAGTATTTGCTAAAAAATACAACGGCTATTAACCAATCAGATTGCAGCTGACTTACATAAGGTGTAATTATATATGCTGTGTACAAATTGTAATTTTGTACAGATAATAAGTTGTATAAAAATTTTGTACAAACTATAATTTGTATTTTCAGTTTGTACAAATTACAATTTGTGCAAAATTAGCTTATACAAATTATAATTTGTACAAAATTAGCCCGAAAATCACTTACAATTTGTTCAAGACTTTTAAAAAAAGTCATTCGCTCAACTTTGTTTCCAACGATGAAATTAATGAAAACATGATTTATTTTATACTAATAGAGCACATATTTACTTAATTTCACTAAATTTTGTATTATTAATTTTTAGGTAATACTATGAAAATTATTATCATGGCAATACAGAACCATGTACAACAAGATGGTTTAGAACAATCCCTGAAAACTTGTTGTATTGCAATTACAACAATTCAAATATCATCTGACAATCGTGATTTCTCTGTGTTGCTGTTTATTTACTATTGAAGCTGTGCAAATATGTGCTCGAACAAGTATCCGGTTCGTGCAGAAATATTTGAAATATCCGTATTTTCAGACTGTAATTAGAAATTTCGATTTAATAGCACAAAAGCAGCTACTGTTTATGTGGGCTGCATAGTCGATAAGGAATACCGTTATTTAAAATACATGATTAGATATCAGAAAACTTATTGAAATAAAAATTCAATACATATAGCAGTATAACATGGCAACGCATTCTTATTACATTAAATTTTATCCATTGTAGAGGTGTCCCCTATTAGCGAGTGCCTTATGTCAGGAGGACAAATAAACACACCGAGATACAACACAGTCACTACAATTGATGTCACCTGTAAAACATGTACAAACAGTGGAGCCATGGTCGCTCCAAATGCAGTGGCGCACACCAAAACATGTTACAAAAATGTAGCCCCTAAATGTTCAGTTTCAAACAAAATTCTAACTTGATAGTTTGAACTGCACCCTTTAACTCAATGTTTTTATCAATTACTTCAAAAGATGTTGGCGCTATAGAGTTCGACTGTGACATTAAGTTCATGTGTGTATTTTTGTGTCATAGTTTATGACTTGCTCTTGATTATAATTTTTATGGCTTTAAATTAATTATACAAAATTAAATTCAATGACATAATCTGATGTGCTCTATTACGTGTATATCAAAATAAATAATATTTTCAGTAATTCATCATTTGAAATAAAGTTTAGCAAATGATGTAAGACTTAGTACAAATTATACATCACTAAATATCGAAGTTACTGTGAATTTCATTTCTGCATATGCACATTTCGACATATTATAAGTGATTTCTGGACTTATTTTGTACAAATTATAATTTGTACAAGCTGATTTTTTACAAATTGTAATTTTTACGAACTGAAAATACAAATTATAATTTGTACTCAATTTTTTGCAAATTATCATCTGTACAAAATTAAAATTTGTACACAACATACATACAATACAAGAAGAGAAATATAAATAAAATAAAAAAGAAGAAAAACAAGAAAAATTGGCACAAAATAATGCAATGGGTAAAGGACTGAAATTAAACACCACACTATCAATTGCCTATTGTAACATTGGTTATATTGTGACCCGATATTCCATTTTTATGTATGGGATATGATTTTAAAAATGACAAAATATAAGTCCGTTGCCCGGAATAACTCCTGTGCATCTCCTACTTTCGAACATCACCCATTTTTTAAAGTCCGTTATTAGCCCCCCTTAAAAATAAAGCATTTAAACACGAGCATAATCTAGGCCCACATAACGAAATTTTGTTTTTCGTTCAAGTTTTTCTTTAAGTTTCTTCAAAATGTTGCCTAATGCTTTCCAGCTGTAAAAGCGATGTACAAAATGATAGCTTTTGTATGAACTTTACAAAGAATCCAAATTTTTCCACTTTCTATGCCCAGTACGTTCCACAGAACCATAAAACGTACCCTACCCCTATGAAATATTGGTCTATAGACCCAAAGTGCATATCAATGCCCTATTCTGAAAATTGTTTTTAGTATTTCAATCATATTTTAAAATATCAATCATTTATGCATATTTTAATGACCATAGTATTATTTTCAAATAGCCCATTAGGCAAATAAATACGTCTTTAAATATTTTCGTTTTCGACTAGGTTTTGCCTTATACTATTAATGAGTTACATCGTTTAAAAAATGTATCAAATGAAAGCTTATTGGAATTGATTTACAACTGATACAACGGATACCAATCAGAGCCTTTTTGGTAATATAAACTCCATATATCAATAAAAGACACCGCAACCCCCCAATAAATTATTTCAGAATTTTCTCATTTTAA
>MJUU01004360.1:22690-77937 GCA_002080025.1 Modiolus philippinarum | reverse complement strand
CCCCAGTGAACTTGAAATTAAAGAGACAACCGATACACCCGATTCTGATTCATACCTTGACCTTTTGTTGTACATTGACGAACATGGACGTCTGAAATCTAGATAATATGACAAACATGATGATTTTGACTTTCCAATTGTGAACTTTCCCTTTCTCTGCAGCAATATACCTGCATCCCCAGCATATGGAGTATATATTTCACAATTAATTCGTTACTGTAGAGCGTGCAGTACATACAGTGACTTTGTGGAAAGAGCAAAAGCACTGTCACAAAAACTGCTGAGTCAGGGATATGTTCAGCCTTTGTTACTTTCGTCCCTTCAGAAATTCTATGGCCGTCACCACGACATCATAGATAGATATGAAATGTCAGTGTCACAAATAAAAACTGACATTTTCAGCTAGATTCGCGTCTTCCCTGATTTGACATTACCGGTTTCGACTTTACCCTGAATTGACCCACTGACAGTGTGACGGGTGCTGTGAACAGAGCAGGACATGCTTACCCTTCCGGGGCACCTGATGTCACTCTTGTTTATTGAGAGTTCACACTGTTAGTGCTTTAGTTTTTTGTGTTGTATATGTAACGTTCGTGTGTTTTGTGGGCATGTGGTGTCTTTGGTCTTCCGTCTTTTGGTGTTCTTGCTTTTGCCTTGTCTCTGGACTTTGATTTGTGTAATCTTGTGCTTTGTTCCTTCGGTATTCTACTGCCGTTGTTTTATTAAAATGATTTGAGAATTGTTATATAGCTAAATCATACATTTCAAGTTTAAATAGTGTGTCTGATTTGAGAATTGTTATATAGCTAAATCATATATTTCAAGTTTAAATTGTGTGTTATCAATAAAAATTAAATCAATTATATTTCGCTGGTTTTGTGATATTTCGTCTTTTTGTCAGATAAGACTAAACATTTTCCATTCGTGGCACTATGATGTTTCATGAATTTTCTTAATTACCTGCCGTTTATTTTGTGCGGCGTTATGATTTTCTTAAATATGCAGGTTCTCCAAGTGACATATCCAAGCAATGACTCAACTTTAAGTTCTAATAGGAAATGTTCCAACTATTCTGCCAATTAGGCTATACAAATAACCAATATTTGCCTGTCAGATCTATGGGCATACATAATAATGAATGGATATGAAGTAAATTCACATGGGACAAAGTCTCGAGAAATACACGAGGATTAAAACTTTACTATATGCTTGAGGATACTTGATATTTTACGAAAGGATATGGAGTAAATAAACATAAGACCGTAACACATGTGTTAACTCCAACTGAAATAATTTTAATGAGCTGTATGGCCATTTCGGAAATTAAGTCATCAGCAGCACTAGAACCCAAACATAGGAAATCCATAATTTCAAAATAATGTATAAAATACATAAATCCAAACGAAATCAGATTGAATCCAGATTCTGCACAATAATGAAGTATTTCATGATCACTTTAGCATTTTTGAAGTCAGATATTGTTAGTAGCATGGCTTTAATTATTCAAATACTAGTTTTGAATATGGCAGTAGGTGGTGATTGGTTATTTAGTAAGGTAAGTGATAACCGAAACCGTCAATAATCCAAGGACAATGGCAACATCGGCAAAACAGCTAGGACAGTCTAACTTTTTTAAAATCACACTATTTAATATACCTTTGTCTAAATTTACTCAAATATATTTTCTATTACGGGTGTCTGGAACATTTTTCTGTCAAATTTCTATTGTAGATATTGACGAATGCTCGAGTAACCCATGCCAACATAATGGAACTTGCAGAGATACAATAAATAGATTCTACTGTTTATGTCCCAAAGAATATACCGGACGGAAATGTGAAGGTACCGCAAATGTCTATTTTTATTAATTGAGCAACATCAGTACTGTTGCACTTTTCATTACACAACTGTAGTTTTTAACCGGGTTTTCCATCGGAAAAGTCCGGTTATTAAAATGGTGAAAATGGCGGGCGGACGGGCGGGCGGGCGGGCGACTGCCAAATGGGTACATCATGTGTCCGGAGCAAATCTCCTAAAGTATTTGAGACAGGAAGTTTTTATATTGCAGATCAATTGTACATACATCAAAGGTTTGCATGGTACTTTGATTTTGATTTTTGATAATTTATGTCAAAAATAGCAGTCGTTGAACTTAGTCATTTTGACGTCAAATTTTTAACAATAGGGTACCCCCTTTGTCCGGAGCAAATCTCCTACAGTATTTGAGACAGGAAGTTTTTATTTTGCAGATCAATTGTAAATATATCAAAGGTGTGCATGGTACTTTGATTTTGATTTTTGATATTTTATGTCAAAAATATCAGTTGTTGAACTTGGTCATTTTTACGTCAAATTTTAATAATAGGGTACCCCTTTTGTCCGGAGCAAATCTCTTACAGTATTTGAGATAGGAAGTTTTAATTTTGCAGTTCAATTGTACATATATCAAAGATGTGCATGGTACTTTGATTCTGATTTTTGATAATTTATGTCAAAAATATCAATTGTTGAACTTAGTCATTTTTACGTCAAATTTTTAACAATAGGGTACCCCCTTTGCCCGGAGCAAATCTCCTACAGTATTTGAGACAGGAAGTTTTTATTTTGCAGATCAATTGTACATATATCAAAGGTGTGCATGGTACTTTGATTTTGATTTTTGATAATTTATGTCAAAAATATCAGTTGTTGAACTTGGTCATTTTTACGTCAAATTTTAATAATAGGGTACCCCTTTTGTCCGGAGCAAATCTCTTACAGTATTTGAGATAGAAGTTTTTATTTTGCAGATCAATTGAACATATATCAAAGGTGTGCATGGTACTTTTATTTTGATTTTTGATAATTAATGTCAAAAATATGAGTTGTTGAACTTAGTCATTTTTACGTCAAATTTTTAACAATAGGATACCCCCTTTGTCCGGAGAAAATCTCCTACAGTTTTAATAGACAGGAAGTTTTTATAATGTAGATCATTTGTACCTGTATCAGAGGTGTTTACAGTACTTTTATTTTTCTTTTTGCTTAAAATCCAAGTTGCTGAACTTTCAAATATGCTACTTTGGTGGAAGGTTTAACATTGAAAATTACCGGTAATGAAAATTATAAGTACATTTCAAATATACAGGGTCAACAAATGTGTAAGATATACTGTCCACGTAAACGTAAAAGAAAACCCGGTTTGCTGTCGCATTGACAGCTTTCCTCTTGTTGTTTTTACTATAACAACTTGCTGTCTAGAATATACATGTAATATTACATTTGATTTAAGACACTGTTTACTGTACATTTAATCTCAAATATAGACATAATTATTGTGGGAAATTGGAATATTTTCTGCCATTTCTACGAGAAATGTTTCTATGCATGCTTCGTACATATTTCAGATATGGTGTACTTGTTCGTGAGAGAATTTCTCATATAGATATACTATCATACTTTCAATTTTTGATATTTATTATTTTTGTAATTTCCAAATGCTATTCTGACCTCCTGTTCATAGTGCTTACATCTCACTCTGTTATAGATTTCAAGATTTCTTACAATCGACTTGATGAGAGCTCTGTGTTTGTTTATTTGTTGTAATCGTCCACTAGCTTAAGACACTAGTACTTTTGTCGGACAACAGATGACAGTTATTGTAAGAGCACTTTGCCATTTTTTTTATGTTTGTTGACGATCCTGCATCCAAGACCAGAAAAGACATTGATATAGTGTTCTTCGACATTTAGCAAAGAATTCCCCTCAAACCGGTGCTAGGGGCCGTCTTGAACTTACTTTGAGATATGAACAAAGTATAAAGGCCTTATGTTGACTTCAAGATGAAGAACAACAATAAAAGTATTTACTACATATCCTTTCAAGATTTATTCTACATCAACCTTTTCATATATAGATGACAATAGGGAATATAGATGAATAAATACTGAAGTAACTCAAATTTGATATCTGTAGATGGCTATTGCAACAACTTATGTCTCACCAGAACATATCAGATCAAAATCATAGCTTTTTCGACAATATATTTCTCAACAGAACATATCAGATCAAAATAATAGCTTTTTCGATAACTTATGTCTCAACAGAACATATCAGATCAACATAATAGCTTTTTCAACAACTTATGTCTCATCAGAACATATCCGATCAAAATTATTTGGAAAATAAAACGAGAGATTATTAAGGCTGTCAGAAAACAAACAACAAATAGTATCTTCAGAGAAAAAGTTACCATAAGATCTAAATGAGTAGCTAAATTCATGTAAAGACGGAACTATATAAGAGGGAGATATTCCTAATTAGTTTTAAATGTGATCTACAAATACTCCATATCCTTTGATTGTTGATTTGGATAATGCAACTGATGTCATTTGTACATTTTTTTTTTCAGATTATAACCACTGTTTAAATAAACCATGTCATGATCAGGGATATTGTAGAAACAATGTTAATGGGTATACTTGTCAATGTGACTATGGCTATAAAGGAAAAAATTGTGAAATAGGTAATAACAGATATTAGGTAAAACACCATTGTCATAACCATCTTATTCTATTAATATCTAACCTTTCAAATTTGCTCAGAAAAGTGTCGTTATTGTCTCCTCTACAACTACAATGGTACAATAGTCAGTTCGAACTGTCACCATATACTAGTATATAACAAAATACCGCTACGATATTTGATTATTGTCCCCTGCCGCACCGCGACGGTGGGACATAGTAATGGTCTGCGTCCGTGTGTCCGTCCGTCCGTCCGTCCGTCCGTCTGTCTGTCAAACTTTCTTGTGGACGCAACTCCTCGGAAACCGTGTATTGGATTATGTTCAAATTTTATAGGATTGTTAGTCACTATATGTACTAGATCATATCGCACCGCCATTTTGATTCGTCAAATTTTGTTGGAGATATGGGACTTTGATTATTTCCACATTGTTATACAATGGCAAATCTTGTGGACGCAACTTCTCAGAAACCGCTGCTCAGAATTCATTCAAATTTTACAGGATTGTTAGTCATCACTAGTACTAGATCATATCGCATCGCCATTTTGATTCCTAAAATTTTGTGAAGGTCATGGGACTTTAATTATTTCCACATTGTTATACAATGGCAAATCTTGTGGACGCAACTCCTCAGAAACTGCTGGTCAGAATTCATTCAAATTTTACAGGATTGTTAGCCACCATTAGTACAAGGTCATATCGCGTCGCCATTTTGAGTCTTCAAATTTTGTAGGAGTTATAGGACTTTGATTATTTCCACATTGTTATAAAATGGCAAATGTTGTGGACGCAACTCCTTAGAAACGGCTGTTCAGAATTCATTCAAATTTTACAGGATTGTTAGTCACCATTAGTACTAGATCATATCACATCGCCATTTTAATTCGTCAAATTTTGTGGGAGTTATGGGACTTTGATTATTTCCACATTGTTATACAATGGGAAATCTTGTGGACGCAACTCCTCAGAAACTGATAGTCCGAATTCATTCTAATTATACTGGATTGTTAGTCGTTGTATGTAATAGATCATACCACATCGCCATTTTGATTCAACAAATTATAAGGGAGTTATTGGACTTTATCGACTTAATGCATACTACATTTTATTGTGGGTTTTTTCTTGTGCAGTTCCTATTTACTTTCTGGCATGTGGCTATGTTTTTCGGCCATTGTAGGTGTTTCCTGTTATCTTTTTTATTCCATACAACATAGGGAGACTTTCTGGACACATCTCGTTATACTCCAGTTAAGGGATTTTGCTGAAATTTTGCTTAGCTATTTGCCACCTAATGCAGTTAATCATATCCTGCCGCCATTTTGATTCTCAAAATTTTACATGAGAAATGGGACTTTATTGACTTTTCTGCGGCGGCGGGGGACATAGCTTCGCGTAGCAATCTTGTTGTTCCTGTTTGCATTATAACACAAAAATGATATTATACAACTAATTTGTCTTTTTTCGTTGTAGACATGGACAAATGTGCTAGTGATCCCTGTCAACATGGTGGTAGATGTAAAAACAAAATGAACGGATATGACTGTTTATGTCGGAAAGGATATACAGGAATAAATTGTGAAACACGTAAATAGCTACTTATCATTGGTGTATTCTAATAAGCTTCCTCATGCATATGTGATTGTATTCACTCTTTTCGATTTAATCATACTTACAGTACCCTGAAAATGGTTTAGAATCTCACATATATAACAAGTATACTTGTAAACTACACTATTTATATGCGAAAGACTTAAAACATTTTTGATAGTACATTATTTGGATTTGTGTCTAACTATGTCTGCTGGCTTTGTGTTAAATTTGATGTTCAAGATTGGTAATACTTAAATAAATTGAAAATGACAATCTCTCTTACCCTAGGGTATTACAGATCATCTGTAAAAAAATATTAACCTTTTTATGACTGCATTTTACCAATACAGATGCTGTAGAAAATCGTCATATCAATGGGAGGTTAATGTATCGTGAACCTGGTTGATTCCACAATTTTATTCACAAAATACCCGTTCCAAGTCCGTTATGTGACGGTTGTCCTAAATTATTTTGTACTAGTATTTAAATATGTGTACTCTCGGATTTATCGTATGTCCACTGAAATTGGATTTTTTGTCTGTCTGTTTTTATTCTTCTGAATAAGCCTAGGACTTCTGTTGTCACTTTTATTCAAAAAGACTTTTTTTCAATTGTTTGACCATTTGTTCACATTTCTTGATTACTTCACAAATCGGTCTGTGGAAGATGACCTGTTTGTAGATCTATATTTTCTATGAATTGACTCAGATATGCTTTCAGTGCATATTTTATTTTCATGTTATTTTTTCTAACACATAACAAAATTCTTTATTGCACAAAAATTGCTGTTAACATCTATCTATAGGGCACAGCGATCCCCTATAGACTTTATAACGTATATCAACCATATATCTCATATACTGTGATTTTCATGTTATTGTTAGACCTATTTGTATTGTTTTTTTTTGTGAAATACTAGCCGATCGGTTTGAAGTGTTGGCAAAATTTAAGTTTGCATGAAATGTACATGTTTGGGTGATCTTTTGAAAAATTTCACAAGAATTGATTTGCATCTCTCTTCAATAACAAACCACTGAGATTTAAGTACGTTTGAGTTATTCAGATGGCAAATGACTTCTGTCTGGTTTCAGATATATGTATAACCATGAGGAATAGATACATACTGTTTCATACTATAGGGTTTTTGGGGAATAGTATACCGAGTAGAATAATTTATTATTACGAGCTTGCGAGTACACTTTTTACTCTTCGAGGAATAATATTCCCATATATTCATTCAATAACCCCTTTATTGTATAACAGAGCTAAAATTTCTCTTGAGTAGGGAAACTTTGTTGTCAGTGACGTCATATAATATGTCGTATTTGCACTAGTGCAATATGGAAATTTATTCAATGCATATCTTTGGTTACTTCCCAAGTGAAATATTATGGCTTACCATACAGCTCATCAAAATTATTGCAGTAGGAATTAACATATGTGTTATGGTGTCATGTTCATTTACTCCATATCCTTTTGTAAAATATTTTAATAAAAAATATCGTGCTATTCTGTTACTTTTCTGTATCTTTTATGATCTTATATCATGCATATATATAGGTTTAGCTATGTTTATATCTTTTGTAGAAAGAATTAATGTAATATGTATAATAAACAGTCCGAAAAGTCATTGTGTGAAAGTATATCCCTTTTAAACATGCTAATGAGGTGGGCGTCTACTTCATCAGCCATTTTTTGGAACGATTGGAATGTCACTCACTACCAAACCCGGATGGCCGGAAGCTTCATGTCTACTTGCTACCTTTTGTATTACATACGCTTGAATATAGTTCACAATTCATATCCGGTTTTTCGCGGAGTAATTTATTTGTTGACATATCAACAGGTGGATATCAATCGCATACCACTGGACAAGAATATGGTTATAACTTGATTACCGTAATTAATTTGAAAGTGATAGCTATCCGAGTAAATTGAATATGTGTGACAGTATGTTATTAATTTTATCAACACGTGGTCAATTATCGGTCATTTAGTTTACATGGCTGAATGCTTCCTTTCAACACGTATTGGCAGACAAGCTTCATAAATTAACTCTTAATCTATAAAATTGCATCTTAATTATTAAACATCACAAATAAAGTGGTTAAATCTGGAAGAATGATTTTAACTTTCTACTGACATTAAACCGAACAATGTCTTTTTTTCAACAGAGCAATGACGTGAATTTTAAATCAGCTGTTTACTTCCGTTTGCTTAGTCTATAAATAGATTGTGAATTGGGGTATCAGTAAGGGTCATATATGTGTAAACAATCATTTGTGCAGTTAGTGATTTAAAAATTATAATTATACATTGAAAAATAAAGACAGTTTCCTTATCAAAAGCAATTGCCCGATGACTTAAACTTCTGCTCAACTAATTAAGACAACTATTAGTATTTGTTTATATTTTTTCCCTTTAGGATTTTTTGTTTGTTTTTGTTTGTATGATTAATTTGACTGATTTTTAAAGATATGAAAGTTAAGACAATTTTCTTATCACAAGCAATATCTGCAGAATTAAACTTAAGCTGTAGATCTTCTTATAAAAGACAATGTTTTTGTTTATTTTTTTAGTTTGTTTAGTTTTTGTTTGCTTTTGTTTGTTGGTTTGATTTTAATTTATCTTTTTTAAATATACATGAATTGGCTGAAAGATAGATCATTGCTTTATTGGAAAATTTTAAGACAGTAAAACCTGTCCAATCTTACAGATGAGTATTTTAAATGCCTTGCAAATCTAAAGTATTGGTTGCCGTGAAAGACAGCTTGCCTATATGTAATCAGGTATCCGTTAAAGTGCAACATATTTTGTGGTTATACACTGGATGGGATAAATGTTTTATCTTCGTAGTGCAGCTTTCATGGGTGAAAGGCCAGAGTGGTATTTTCCTGCAAATAACAATAACTATAGATATATATTCTATGTTCTAACACTATAAGCAATTTGCGATATTGGTGGTATTTTATATTGATAAACATGTTATTTTTCAACCAAGATTGTTTCATCTTACGATAAAAGTAATGAAAAGACTTTAATTAAAATTAACAATAGAATCTAATTTCAATATTTTGTTGAACTCGCTGAATATTGAATATTCCATCTCTTGTATCTTTTTATGATTGTTTTGTTTTTGAATTTTATTTATTAAAATCTCTGCAACCTAAGACCCGTGGTCACACTAGTCCTAAGTTGGTACTCATTTATGTGTCTTTACAATTATGAGTGTCCTGGTCTGGCACAAGATGGCAAGTAGTTTAACATGGGCTATGTATTGAAACACATTTAATAATCTTCTACATCTGAATTATTTAATATATAATATATTTCATAAATTGCTTCCTGCAGTAGAGATTAGTTGAAAGTAAATCAAAAATCGGATGGGATAGTAAAAAAAAACTTTGACTGGATTCTGTTTGACACGAATAATTTGTAAATATTGTTTTAAAGAAACATAGAGTCCAATCGTTCCATTAGTGCTATCAGCACTTTGATTAGAAACACGCCGTCGGTTGATGGTGCATAGTAACAGCTGGATATTAAGCTTATTCTGGTATATAAATCACAAAGGAACGATGCATTTAGTAAAACAAAAACATTTACAAAATAAAAGTTAACGATTTGTCTGCTATTGCACGTTCAATTGTTTATAGTTGATGTCAAATGTCTTCACTGCGACCACACTAAAATTAACCTGGCGACAATAAAATATTAATAAAAGGCAAAAAATTACCGGGGGCGAACACAATTTCTATTTTAAAAGATAGCCAAGGGATTAATCTTGAAGGGGAAATATGAAATAATCGATTTCTAAGATGTATTTTTCCAATATTCAAAATGATATCCCGTTACCGAAGTATAAGTGAGGTCAAGTGAGGGTGGTATTTTCCATTGTGTTCATTATTTGGCGGTAAATGTTATTTGTAAACACTGCCAAGGCACTCATAGGGATCAATGTACCCCCATTATGGTAAAATTATACAAAATTAATGGGAATGTTCCGAGATTTCTGTATCTAAATATTTATTTTGAACGGTAGTCGAATGTTTACTGTTCCATTTGATACAAGAAAACAAACTCTAGACAAAAAATCAAATGACGATTACCTGAATGGGCCTCTGACTTTAAGTTGTAATCACGACTTATATAAGTAAATTCGATTTTATTTCTAAAAATCGAGCCAGTATTGTAGCAGAATCCACGAACTTTGGGGTTTTATTCTTGAAAATTGCGTAGAAGGGCGGAAATTAAATTTTGCACACGTATTGATCAATTTTTTATGAATCAGTATGCCAATTTTGGAGAAAATCCGGAGATGTATATTTGATTCATCCAAATTGATAGACACCTACTTCGGTCCACTTAAACCGCAATTTACGCACTAATTACAAACTTTACAACCAAACGGCAAACATTTACATAATTTCTAAACCTTAATGAAATACACGATTTAAAAAATCATTAAATTTTCTAATTAGAAATAAGTTTTTGGAATTTGTAACTACGGAAAACAATCTAAGTAGACCTTTTTTATTTCGTTTAATGAAGAGTTCCATTTCTTTTGTTTAAAACTAATCACTTATTGGCCTGATAAATGTTTATTACAGGTATAAAGATATGCAGTATACGTCCCTGTCTGCATGGTGGTATTTGTACGGATCTTGAACATGGTTTCAGCTGTACATGTGTCTATGGGTTCAGTGGAAAGTTTTGTGAAAAAGGTATGCATTCAAATAGTTAGTGAATTAAATATATAATCAGGTAACAAGCTGTAAATCGTATACTCATTTAATAATTCTATTAAATCTTGGTTCTGGATAAAGTGTATCTGTAATCTATTTACACATCAAAAAGTCGCCAAGATATTTATGTCTTCTTGATATTTACTCTTAAAGACAGCAATAAAAGATCAAATAAAGCAAAAAATAAGGCATGGACTCTCGAAGTATATCGTTTAGCACGAGTCATTTGATATTCTTAGACTGGGGAGGTTTTGATTATTCTGTCCCTTGGAAATCTAATGGTCAATTACGTTAATGATCATCAATTAAAAAGATCCCTTTGTTTTTATCTCATTTAATTAAAAAACTAAAGAAAAAAAATAACACCATAAATACATGCTTCCCAACATGAGTATGTAGATATCTATGAAACACTTGAGATTTCGATACAACCATTGTAATCTTCTTTCTCTGTCAGAATTCTAGACCTTCCTAATAACAAAACATTTATGTAGGCTTTTAAGTGAATTTTAAATCAGCGGCACGCCTGGCATTTACAATATCAAATTTCCTCATTCTTGCTTCGTTAGCCGATGTATGTAATTTTAATTTTTGTCGTAGAAATAACATACTTTGTCAGAATTGTATAAACTAATCTTCTGTCAGCGAAGACAGCCATATTGATTTTTATCTCCTGTCAGAAATGTATGTAAAATCTGTTTACAGAAAAAATAAAACACTCTATTACAGTTCTTTTCCAACAAACAGAGAAGAAAATGTTTTAAAATTCTGAAGTCGTAACAAACAATGCTATGATATTAGTGCTGTGCAGTTCAATTGCGCATTTAATAAAAATAAAGAGTCGGATACGGGTAAGGTTTGATCATCGGGCCGGAACAGCTATTTGACTGCTTTTCCTTTCTGAAGTCATAATTGACTGAAAGATTTGAAAGGTCATATTTCATCTACTTTTCCGCAAATTAGCTCTCTTTCCGGTAAATATTGTTTAATCCGGACACTTTGTAAAAATTATGATGACATATACATTTTTTCGTTGTTACCAATAGATCATGTCAAAAACTACATATTTACAAAAATATATAGATTTCTCATGGATAAAAGATTTATTTCTATTAATGCGCTAGAAATTGCCTTTCCATATTTCCCGTGCATTCTTTGTGAATTTAGGTGGAAAAATGGCTAGAAATGGGTAAACTTTGATTTCGATTCTAGAGGAATCAGGTATGGTGACCCATACTTTTTATTTCAGATTTCAGATAATTGAGATTGGTTCTCCAATTGTGCCTACTTGCAACAAATTCTCATGGATGTGAATACTAGTGTAAATCTACCTCAAATGAAAACTTGGTGTATGTTTGTAGATTGGTTGAATATACAAATATGTTTTTTTAATGGTTTTTTTCATTTCAATGCATTATTTTTTCAGGTACAAAGACAACTGCAACGGACGGTTGTTTTACGTCAAGAACAATTATTTTATTCATAGTGTTTTTATTCATACTAATCTTAGCACTGGTAGTGACAATTGGTGTTTTGACACGCATTATAGTTAAAACCAGGAAGAAAATTAAAGAACTAGAGAACGAAAAGGACAGTCGGCCTTCAAGTTCTTCCTAAAAGTAAATAATGTGACAGAACGAGCACTTTATATATTCAAATTGGTTCTGACGTAGTTTGCTGAAAAATAATCTAAAGTACCATTGTTGCAACTCACTAACTGAAGGAAATAAAGGGTATTTTGTTAGAAAACATATTTTAACATTTTCGTATTTGAATATTTAATAGTAACAAAGAATGTCTTTTCTTATGTTGTATTTGCCTATCTTAGAAATGACATGGTTACACTTCCAATACCCAATACTGAAAAAATATACAGCAAACATGTTTCCCTCCCGAACATCTGATTTCACTCTTAGTTTTGTTGAGAGTGTGAGTATTTTAGTTTGGAAAGTTTTGTTTGCGATTTTTTCTTACAGTAAGTGAGAACCGAACCTTCAGTCAAACAACAAACAATCCAGAGACAACGGACACATCGGAAACACCAAGAAACTAGGAAACCACATGAAAAGAAAAAGGAAGACACACATAAAGTTGTACAACACGGACCTAATAAAACCATGAGGGAGATCAGGTGCACCGGTTGAGTAATCATCTTCTGCTTCTGATAAGACATTCGCCGTGTTTAACATGTCAAATTTGGTAGTAAAGTAGTGATATATTTATTTCAGATGTATTTTGTTTTTGTTCGCCGGTTTTTTTATATAACCATGTCCCTGAACATTGGTTTTTGTAATATTCGTGTCTTCTGTTTCATCCGTATTCTACTGAAATTGTTTTAAGTAAATCAAATTATTATATAGTTGTCTTGATTTTAAACTATATTTTTAACGAAATCACACGAGGTGAATAAATAAATGTATTCACCCGCTGGAATGATATTGACGTAATGACGTCATAATGTGTTGAACTATATAATAAAACAATCATGGTCTTTTGTATAGGTGAATACGCTTTATTGACCTGGAAACACATATATTCACTTCGACCGATGGTCTCGGTGAATATTGGTTTACAGGTCGATAAAAAAACGCATTCACCTCTGCAAAAGGCAATAATTGTATAGTACAACGAACGGCAGAAGAATACCGAAGGAACAAAGCACAAGATTACATAAATCAAAGTCCAGAGACAAGGCAAAAGCAAGAACACCAAAAGACGGAAGACAAAAGACACCACATGCCCACAAAACACACGAACATTACATATACAACACAAAAAACTAAAGCACTAACAGTGTGAACTCTCAAAAAACAGAGTGACGTCAGGTGCTCCGGAAGGGTAAGCATTTCCTGCTCTGTATACAGCACCGGTCACACTGTCAGTTGGTCAATCCAGGGTAAAGTCAAAACCGGTAATGTCAAATCCGGGAAGACGTGAATCTAGCTGAAAATGTCAGTTTTCATTTTTGACACTGACATTTCATATCTATCTATGATGTCGTGGTGACGGCCATAGAATTTCTTAAGGGACGAAAGTGACAACGGCTAAACATATCCCTGACTCAGCAGTTTTTGTGACAGTGCTTTTGCTCTTTCCGCAAAGTCACTGTATGTACTGCACGCTCTACAGTAACGAATTAGTTGTGAAATATATACTCCATATGCTGGGAATGTAGGTATATTGCTGCAGAGAAAGGGAAAGTTCACAATTGGGAAGGCAAAATCATCACGTTTGTCATAAAATCTAGATTTCAGACGTCCATGTTCGTCAATGTATAACAAAAGGTCAAGGTATGAAGCAGAATCGGATGTATTGGTTGTCTCTCTCTTTAATTTCAAGTTCACTGGGGTAGATGCGATGTAAACATGTTTTACACTAAAAATAAAAAAAAGTTTAACATAGGATTAAGTGTTAAATATACCCCGACGCCAATTTGGTTTTTACTGTCCAAGTGGTTTTAGAGTAGATCTGTATAAAAATGACTATATAAAATGATAACAATAGCTAAACCTGCCTATAGTCTTGTGAGCTTAAGAATGTTTTAGGAAGTTCATTCTTTGGCACTGATACACATAAACAATAGGATTATCAGCATGTACAAGTCAAGTGAAAATAAAAGGAGACTGTTAAGAGAAATAGAAACGAAAACATTATCCCTACAAGGTGACTTCAAGATGAAGAACAACAATGAAGGCGTTATTCCCGTACTTTGTAGAGAATGTTTCTTGTGCCTTTTCTCCGTTTCCTCTATAGTTTGTTTATAATAATTCAATTATTCATAAACACAAACTGCTACGATTCCTTATAGCTTTGAGGTAGAATTTCCAAATCAGATATGATTGAGAATTAACAACAAAATACTGGAAATATCGTGAATTTAGTTTCTGCATATTACCATTTCGACAACTTATGTCTCTTTAGTGCAGATAAAATCTAAAGAAATGGAAATCCATAACCCGAAATCTGTGAGAAATTATTTTCAGCCGATAAGCCTCAGTGGATAGAAAAAAGAGGGGAAACGGGGAATGTGTCAAAGAGACAACAACCCAAAGGCGAGTAATAAGAATTTAAAGCCACCATAAAATCTTTAATGGGCGGTGAGGAAACCCCACACTCAAAGACAGGTCGGAGTCGGCCCCTTAATAAAGAGTAATCAAGTTCAGCGAAATAACACCATCCTAGACACCTATACACATTAAGTAAACTAACTAGAAAACAGACAAGAAACACAAAGGCTTAATAAATTTCCTGACTCAGGACAGGCGCTAACCTGCTGCGGCGGGGTAAAACTAGTTTTATTCAGCCCAAACCTTCCCGCCAATGTGATAAATAAAAAAACAAAATCGTAACAACAGTAAAATTCAGTTAGCAACAGGACTGAGTCAATTGTGAAAAAATGAAACTGAAAGAACTAAATATGCGTGGTAGAGATGTATGCTCTTTATTTTTCTTAGATATGGTGTACTTGTGCATGAGATAATATCTCATGTGTGCACTTTGTTCAATTACTATTATCTAATTTTTTGTAAATTCTAAAACCAAAGGATTAACTCCCTCCATCGTAGTTTTGTCCTTTTCTATATTTTTGATATTACTGATTATTCGGATTTCGTTTGGTTTTATGCATTTTAAACATTTTTTGAATATGGATTTCCTTTGTTTGGGTTCTAGTGCTGCTGATGAGGAATTAATTTCCGAAATGGCCATACAGCTCATTAAAATTATTGCAGTTGGAGTTAACATATGTGTTATGGTCTCATGTTCATTTACTCCATATCCTTTCGTAAAATAAAAAAAAAAATAAACATGAAATCACAAGAGACTACTAGCAGTTAACTGACATGCCAGCTCAAGATCCATTACCAACTGACAAATAAAATTATGTACCCTCAGTATACAGCTTCCATCAAGATCCCTTCCCATGAGGAGTTTAGCATAATGATTTTATGCATTATGAATACATAACCCGTGTTCATGCAATACTGATTTTAGACATTAAGAATGTGTTTAGTTAAGATGCAAAGATCCTATGAAAAAATCAATGTTAATACCAAAGAAGGCCATACGTAATGACTTGACGACAATACCGTAATTATTACCCTTATGAATTAGACAATTTAAAGGTTTTATAAGTTTGTTAGGCGAGTTTAAGTATTTTTTTTACTTTTATGTAAAACATTACCGTAAAATAAGGGATGTGAAATACAAGCCTTGATTAGATGTTTACAGGTTGCATTGTATTTATGAACTAAGTCTTTATATCGATGATAAAATTTAGTAAAGGTTTTACCTATTATTATCATAACGAAAACCCTGATGTAATAGTTTTCAGTTATGAAAAGATTCCGTTCATTGAAATCGCAAACGTTATTACATACTCGAGCAAATCGAACAAGTTGAGATATGTAAACACCATATGGTGGCGCTAATGGAACATCGCCGCCATCCCTGAATGGATAATTAACTATGGGAAAAGAAAAATCGTCCCTTTTATCATAAATTTTAGCATTCTCAACCGAGAAAGAAATACAACTTCGCCAGTTTTCAATTTTATTTGATTCTAGTGCTGCTGACGAGAGGTTACTCCTTGAAACCCGTGTACAACATAACAAAATTTACTTTTTATTAAGCAACTTTGGTATTTTTGTCATTTCACAGTTCATTCGTAACACGAGATCTAACACCAATTATGCAGACTTTCTCACCAGGCATAGTTATCTCCACGACCGCCTTATTAATCAAGGCTAATAATTCCGTGTAATACGAACATTAAAAAGGTTCTTTAATAGATATCAATAACATGTGGAAAATTTTCAAGTTTCTGTCCGAACTCTGATTCAAGATTCTTTTTTTTTTCTTAGTACTGGAATTATCATTTCTTTCAACCGTTTACGACATTTCAATAGCAATTGCTGTTCAGTTGCTACCGGATACTATCGCAACGGAAGGGGAGGTTTTGCATGCCATAAAACCGGTTTAACCGACCATTTCTTTTGAAATGCCTGTACCAAGTCAACAATTTTCTGGTGGTTTCCACCTGATTTGTATTTTTGTCTCATGGAATTCGGCTCTTGGTAGATCTGTTCGGTAATTTTGTTATTACCCCCATTTTCTACTTGGGGAACCTCGAATATACTTTTTTAAATTGGGACTCATTGCTGTCTTTCGATGCCTCTTTTGGGCTACAATCAATGACTTTATTGACCTGATCTAGTCATTCTCTCTCTCTTCGCCATTTTTTTGGCGTATTCCTCGAATGCGTCCGTCAATATTATAAATTTATGTTTCCTATTGATTGGTTGTGGTTCACGATATTTACTACTTACCAGCTCATCAATGCAGTGCATCGACAAGATCTACTGAATTATGTTAGGCAACAGAGACCCAACACGGGTATGGACAATATATCTACTTACTTATACCGGTATAAGATTCTACGTCAACAAAAAGTACTTCCAATGGATCAAAACCGAATGGGTGAAGGGAAGGGAAAGTGCGGCATATCCTATCAAATAGGCCATCATCAGCCTGGATAGAGGCGGAGTGACCTCCAAGAACTTAGAAATAAGAAATGAAGGGACATGGAGTAAATTCACACGAGATAAAGTCTCTATAAATACATGGTAAAATAAAGAAATGGGACAAACTTTTATTGTTGTTTTTCATATTGAAGTCACCATGAGGCCTTTAACAATGATCTTTGCTCATACATCAAAGTAAGTTCAAGAAGGCTCCTAGCACTGGTTTGAGCGGACTTCATTGTCAATGGTCGAGCAACGCCACAACCATGCTCTCCATATCCATGAATGCGGGATTGTCTGTCAATAAACATAAAATTAACTGGCAAAGTGCTCTTACAATCGCCGTAATGAGTGCTCGATAAAACTAATAACGGAAGACGATCACAACACATGAACAGCCACAGGCCACCAGGGTTAGGGTTAGGGTTAGGATTTTAATTAAGGAATCTGGCTACTGAAGAGGCTAGAAAGTATGAATGACAATTTGCAATGTCATCTACTCTAGTGACCTGCTGTCACTTCAAGAAAGCACACTAACAAAACGTCCTTTCTTTTCACAATCATAACGGACATTTTCTTCACCTTATATCAATTCTGAAGGCAGAAGAGTACAAAACTCGAGCTTAAATAGTATTGGAAATTCAAAATACAGGGGAGAAACTTCAATCAAAAACAACAGCATCACGATACATACCAAAGTAAAAATATAATTAACAATATAAACAATACTAACATCAGGGTAATCATTAGGGTCGGGACTTAATATTAGCGTAAGGTCAAGTAATGTTATAGTTATTGTTTATAAATTAAGGATATGGTAAGGTATAGGTTAGGACTAATGATTAGAGTTATGTAAAGGCTAATGTATGCTTAAGTTGTACTGTGTTGGATTAACAATCATTTGGGATATGGCTAAGGATTACCTTCATCTTAGATTAAAACAATGCAGAGATCGTTAGGATTTGCGCTACGATTACATACAATATTGGATATAGGTTTTGATATGGATAATGTTAGACTAAAATATATTCTACGTATAATTGGATGAATGAGTTAAAGTGTCAATGTTGTGGCTTAGGAACAGATAAGGGTTATATACTGTGTTAGTATAAGGTTACAGTAAGAAATAAAGTATATATCCTGTGTTTGTAATATAGTAAATGTTAGGGTTGGGTTAGAGTTCAGTGTAAAAATTAGGGCCAAACTAAAGGCGAGATTTAATCCAGTATAAACCAGACCACAAAGCCCGAATAAAAGCGAGACCAAAGATTCGCCAATGAAAGAATTTCAGACAGATGAGACAAAAATAAGGCTAGACACACGTTGCCAGGCTAAAAAAGAGCAAATCGGAACCCGGCCTGCTTCTCATCAAATGCGACATGAGATAACGTATTATCACATTACCTCCATGTCTGCTCCTTGACACTCTGACCAGAAAGCCAAATTGTTTATTACTAATAATTATGATATAGTAAGGATAACAATAAATGAATACTATGGTACCAAGGAAGCAAATCCAGGTATCAACAAATGTAAAACTAGATACAAAAAAACTTCTTGGAAATTTATCTGCTAAGAACGAGAATGGCTTAATCTAATGGGTACAGTCCTTGACAATAGCTATATATAACAGGTGCATACAATACAACAACATATCATCAACTCTTGTGCGTCTGATAAAATCAACTCGATTAAAGCAGTTTATGAAAATATAAAAATAAAATGAAATTTCAATAAAAATACAGTCAATGTGGCACTAACAAGATAATAAGATCTTCTCTATAATGGTATGAATTTTTTATCATGAGAATTATCCAAAATGTGTGGTGCAAAAATACCTTCAAAAACCAAATTAAACTACAATGTTGAGTTGCAATAACTAGAATTTTAATTAATTTTGCAACTAAAGACTCAAAAACTGCTCCTGTATAGTTCATATTATAAAATAATATTATCAATATATTCCCACATGAATCAGCCAAAACATCATAAATGAAGACTGCATGGCAATATAAGACTCAAATACACAGAGAGACGACATACACGACAATGATGAAACAAAACATAATACAAACGCCACTAAATACGAATACATATTACCAATTTTGTTAATAAATGGAATCTTAACATTTTGGTTAGAGTTATCTTTCTTTACATACAAAACATATGGTAATAAAAATCCTCTATGACCTTGACCTTTGACCTGACCTAATTTTTTGACTCTTGACTAGACCTATGCACCTGCCAAAGATGATAGGTCTATCTTTAATAGTTCCAAAGTTATAGCCAAGGTTAAAGTTTCGGACGCAGAGACAACCAGACAGACACACAGACAGGACAGAAACAATATGCCCCCGATCCTCGATTTGGGGGCATAAAATAATAAAAGAGCACGAAATAATAGTGTGAACCTCTCAACGTATTGTAACCATCACTCAAATCATGATGACCACCGTTGTTCAAAGTAAATCATACTAAGTAGGCTTTGAGATAGTAATTTAGCTATAATGATGAATTGTTAACATAACAGCTACTACTGGAGCAAATAAGTTGTGGAATGTAGATCCAATATACTGGAGATATGGTTATATCATCTATGTAACGGAAATCGAAATTGAAAGATTCAAATTCGACAAATATATTATCAATTGAAAATTCAAGCGTCCTTAGATTGTTTTTTGGTGGTAATCAGTGTGGTTTGTGACAAAATTTTAAAAAAAGATTGCCAAGCATCCAAGAAATGTTTGGATTGAGTTCCTTTTTTGTAGTGTGGTTTAAAGTGTTGAAAACAATCAGCTGAAGATCGATATTTTGATAAATTCTTACAGTTTGTTTTGGAATCCATGTCTATTCATCCAGCTTGATGAGTTTGTTTTTCACAGTTCACCTTGAGGCCTTCTCTAACCATCGAAGCTAAGTATCTAATCAATAACCTTCTCATATACGAGCTCTGAAGTCCTCATTAGACATATAATAAGAAAATAATGACTTCCTCACAAAATGTTTCGAACCATCCGCCATGTGTATATATGGTTTGCGTGCTTCCAATATTTTGTGTTAAGTATATCACTGAAAAAATAATATATACAAGGAATTGTTTTTTCACATCTTACATATATTTATAAAAATAAACGCTGGCCAAATACTTCTAAAATAACCTACGGAAAACATTGTAACTATGTTCTATGATGTTGTCAATATTTTTAGACACATTAAATAAAATGAATACCCTTGTCAATAACATCACAACCTTTAACCATATTTAAATTTGATCAAATTTACATCATTTGTTTCAGACGATATCAGTAACCTTTGTTAAAGACCTTGTGTACATCATTCGTGTAAAGTTTGGTTTAATTTCATTCTGTAGTTTCACAGTAGATGATTAAGAATGTTTTCCATTGGTCTAATGTTATATTTTGTTCTATGTTCACTTGGTGGCCTTCATCTGATCCAAAAGATCACTGTCGTCAAGTCAATTTTAAAACTTTTATATATTGTGGTCATCTCATTCGATTTCCATGGGAACTAACTGCGGGGCACTTTTAGCTGATCTCTTGCTTTTCTCGTATGAGGCCAAGCATTTACAAGGATTAACACAGAAAAAAACAAAAACATTAAGCCTAGTCCTTTAATTTCAGCTTCCGTTGTATAGACGATGTATTTTCACTTAAAAATTCAAAATTCAAGGAAATTTTACACCAAATCTACCCTAATGAGCTTGAATTAAAGAGACTACTGATACACTCACTTCAGCTTCGTACTTAGATCTTTTAATATATATCGACGAAGATGGACATTTGAAATCTAAGCTATATGACAAACATGATGATTTTAACTTCCCAATTATGAACTTTCCCTTTGTGAGCAGCAATATATCTACCTCCCCAGCCTATGGAGTGTACATTTCACAGTTGATTCGTTTCTGCCGAACATGTAGTTTAAACGCTGTCCATAAAGCTGCTTAGTCAAAGATTTGTTCAGCCTTTGTTAGTTTCATCTCTTCAGAAATTCTATGGCTGTCACCATGACATCACAAATAAAATGACTAAATACCGAAGTTACTGTGAATTTAAATTCTCCATATGCGCATTTCGACAACTTATGTCTCTTCAGTGCAGATAAAATATAAACGTTTGGAAGACCATAAACTCAAATATGTATTAAAACTGATAGAGAACAAATAACCAATACGATCTAAATGTTAAGCCAAAAACAAGAAAAGGCAGAGCTTTGTATGAGGGAGATACTCCTTAGTTTTAAGCAATATTAACAAAAATTTAGATATCATAAGGTTCCAAATAGAATCGGCTTTCGGGTCAGCACCGAAGTACTGACTACTGGGCCGGTGAATACCTTCGTAGACTAGGAGTCTACCAGCAGTGGCATCGACCCAATGGTAACAAATGACTAAATACCGAAGTTACTGTGAATTTTAATTCTGTTTATGCGCATTTCGACAACTCATGTCTCTTCAGTGCAGATAAAATCTAAACGTTTGAAAGACCATAAACTCAAAAATGTATTAAAACTGATAGAGAAAAAATAGACATTTTTAGGTAGATTTCATGTCCGCATGGATTTTGACTCAATCTTGGATTTACATTTACTCACTGATAGTGCAGTGGCGGATTTAGAGGGGGTCGGGTGGCCTGGGGTCCCCTTAGGCTGGAAAAACCTGTGATAGTGAGACATGTTTACCCTTCCGGAGCACCCGATGTCACACCCGGTTTTCATGGCGAGTTCACACTATGAGTACCTTAGTTCTTAATGTCATCTTTTTATTTTCGTGCATTGTAGCGGTCTCACGTCCTTGTTCTGTCTTTGTTTTTTATCGGTTGTCGTTTTTGCCATGTCTTTGGACTTCGATTATTGTGGTCATCGCTTCCCTTGTTCCTTCGGTATTCTACTGCCTTTCTTCGATACATTTGATACATTTTTTCATTTATTAATGGAAACTTAGTATATGCAACAGATTGTATCCATTTTCAGATAACATACATCGATACACAGATTTGTTCAGATTAGACAATAGTCTCGACAATAGAATACTGGCTTTTCAAGGATAATTTTTCGGGTATATTAATTTATGCTATGAAATCCTTGGGTGTATCATTATTAGTTTTCTAGATTTTAGCTATATCATGATGAAACATTTGTTGTAGAAATTTGCATAATTTGTACTGTTTTAGTATGATTATGATAAAAACTGTTTGTAGAAATTTGTATTATTTTGTTACTGGTTTCTAGCATATATTAAGGATAAGATTATTGGTCCTTATACATTTTAAATCAAAATTTCAAACAATAAGTTTACTACATATGTTGTAAGCGTTCAGTATTCGTTGAAAAATCATCCTCGCTAGCCAAGGGTTACGATTCGCTCCTCTCAAAGGAGAGGAACGTATCGTAACCCTTCGCTATCGAAGATGTTGAAAAATGAAAATGTCCCTTTTCCATGTGTCTTTTTAAGTGTGAAATATATCTTTTATTCATATGGCGCATGTAAATTTAATAAATCATCACTATTAAAGCTTAACTCTAAACATTAAATTTGGTTTTACAGGGTGTTTTGCAATGTCTATTTTATTAAATTCTCGTGATGCACAAATCCATAGCTTTACACGTAAGGACTGAAAAACAACGGTAGTAGAATACCGAAGGAACAAAGCACAAGATTACGCAAATCAAAGTCCAGAGACAAGGCAAAAGCAAGAACACCAGAAGACGGAAGACCAAAGACACCACATGCCCACAAAACACACGAACATTACATAAATAACACAAAAAACTAAAGCACTAACAATGTGAACTCTCGAAAAACAAGAGTTACATCAGGCGCTCCGGAAGGGTAAGCATGTCCTGCCCTGTATAGAGCACCCGTCACACGGTCAGTGGGGCAAATGTTTTGAAAGATCTGTTAGGTTACTGATTGGTTATTGTCAATTTCTAACCCTGAGACAAAACCAATTGAGAACCATGGTATGTGTAACTTCTCTATCCCTCAAACAGTACCAAGGGGAAATTTTGAAAAGCTATTAAATTATCCGAGTGTCATCTTGGTTGCATTGTTTGGCAAGGTAATATACAATACTATATTGTGACATATTGGTAATAAACTACTTTAATCAAGTTTTCTTTTATAAGACGATTAAAGCTTGATAATATATGAATACAATATAGCACCTTTTGTAAATATCTTAGATAGAAAAGATTGTTGATTTTACAAAAGCAATAACTAATAGATTTTTCAAGTTATTTTATTTGAAGTTTCCAACATTTCAAACTTTGCTGTCCCATCTAATCAACTACCTAGTACGAAGAAAAACAAGTTCAAAGATGTCGTTTCTTTGGTACTTGAGTTTAACATTGAGGTTTTGGTTTAGTTTAAATTAACATCTATTTATTTTCCACATTTGTTTTCTGTGTTCTCGTTTTGCCATGTCTTTAAGCTTCGATTTTTGTAAATTTCACTCCTTTGTTCCTTCGGTATTCTACTGCCGTTGTTTTATATTTTCTAATTTCATAAAACTGTACATAAAGTTGATTTGATAATTTGTTTGTAACAACATAGATCTCTTTTGTTTGTTCCATATAAGAAATTAAGATTATATGCTTTATTGGTCTTGCGATTGGAGCAATAACAATAACAGCAACAGCATATCCCTTTATCCTTGTAATTTTACATTTCAAGCATTTTTGTCTTTTCTTTTCTATTCTATTATTTTTTTTTATTTTGCTTTGACCAAAGTGACGTTACGGTCTATGAATTTTTACCGTTTTGTCTTTTTTGACTTTACGTCCTTTGTGGCACATATTTTGAAGTTTGACGTTTTCATTTTATATATTTTGACGGTTTGTCCATTATGAAGTTACATTATATGTGTTTTGACGTTTTGTCATTTTTACAAATTAAATAATCAATGAAGGGATAAATTTATACTCAGACATAGGAAATATGAGCAGGACAACACAAAATAATCAAATGTACGTACAGAAACAACATTACAGGAATTCAATTCATTAATTTTTATACAATTTTCATATACACATGATAATTTTAAAACATCGGTGAAATCAACATTGAATTCTACATTACATATTTTCAATAGCACTGTCATTTTATGAACAATGTGAAACTATTTCTATATATTCGTTAATGAGTACTTCTTTTTCTATTACTTTTGGATTATGGTTTTCCATTTAATTTGATTTTAATGCTTCTGATGTAAGGTTACTGTAACAGTGGATTCATTCCGGCAGTGTATTATCACAATGGAGTACTGACCGTGACGGAATAAACATCAAGGTAGAAATACAATATGTTGTTTATATACCCGGAAATTCTGCACGACGGAATGAAAGTACGCTTACATTACTTCTTTAAACACGTGTACAGCGTAACAAAATTTACTATTTTCATGCAACTTGGGTACTTAACTATTTTGAAAACCATTTGGCTGATGCACTGCTGATGGACAATAGGTCCCTGAGGGTATTCACCAGCCCAATAGTCAGACTTGTCTAACAATGAAAAATTTACCTTAAATATTAACTGTTTTATCAAAAATCTACCCCCTTAAAAATACATAGGCTTCATTCATGTATGGCACTCGGTGGATTTCCTTAGTACTGGATTTTGCCTCCTATTTCGATATACTTGGTAATGAGTACTTCTTTTTCTATAACATTTGGAATCTGGCTTTCCATTTGATTTGATTTCAATGCTGATGATGAGAGTTAAATCCTTGAAAAACGTGTACAGCATAACGAAATTTTTTATGCCACTTGGGTACTTTACTATTTTGTATAGTATTCTTGAAGTCTCTACCTCCTTGCAAAGTTTCCCTCTTTCACTATTTCCTCTCCCTGTTGTATACAGAAAGGGGGTAATAAATAAATTACCGAATAGAATAATCAAGAGCCAAATTCCATGAGGCAAAAGGACAAAACAGGTGGAAAACCGGAAAATTATGGACCGCAATGGTCTTTACTGGGTACAAGCATTTCAAAAGAAATGGTGGGTTAAACCGGATTCATGTAGCGCTGAACCTCCCCTTCCATTGGGTGTAGTGTCCGGTAGCAGCTCAAAAGCAATTGCTTTTGAAAAGTCGTATACAGTAAAAAGAAATGATTATCCCAGTATAAAGTAAAGGAAGAATCTTGAATCAGAATTCGGACCGAAACTCCAAAGACTGATATATCTATTGAGAAACTTTTTCAATCAACGCATGAGACTGGTTTTTTTTAAGCCTAGATAAGGTGATTGCGGATTGGAAAATTACAAAAAAGAGAGGAATTATGCTAGAAATGTAATTGTAAATAAAATTCTATCTCTATAAGTCAAAATTTAATAAATTAATAATCTGGCATTGAAAAATTACTTGAAAAAAAATATTTCAATAGAAAAATATATTTTCTGTAAAAGTCATTCCATATAAAAAGCAAATAACTGCTGGAACCCGTGGTTACCTAGTATCCTATAGTATTTGAAAAGGGCAAAAGTCAGAGTGACACAATGTTGATATATATGTATGCAGAAAAGATGGAAAGGTCCAGGTGTGAATACAAAGTGCATGAATATAATATAATAGCTGCACACCTCGGAATGGACACAAAATGTGTGCAGCTTTTTGTCTGTTATTAAGATATATAAATTTAAGTTTTTGCGCTAGTATGTATGTTGATTATTGATGTGACTTGGGATGTTATATGTTAATTTCTTTCAGACCTGTGTCCTCTGTAATTTTTTACGGAAAATTTCTGTTAGATTTCAAAAGAGTACAATGTACGTTAATACCCAAACACCCACTACTGTATCTTTTAGATAGTATTTTAAAATCTTGTTTATAATACAAAAAAATACCGAAGTTGCATAAAAAACAGCAAATAATTGGAAAGCCATAATCCAAAAGTTGTAACGAAAGAAGTACTCATTACCAAATAAATCGAAATAGGAAATCAAACCCAGTACCAAGGACATCTACCGAGTGCCATACACGGAATGAAGCCTCGATATTTTTAAGGGGTTAGAATTTGATAAAAACAGTCAAATTCTGTAAAACGCAAGGTAAAATTTTCATGTCAGACAAGTCTGACTATTGGGCTGGTGAATACACTCGGGGACCTCTGGTCCACCAACAGTGGCATCGGCCCAATTGTTCAAAATACAAAAAAAAATACCGAAGTTGCATAAAAAACAGTAAATTTCGTTATGCTGTACACGTGTTTCAAGAAGTAACCTCTCATCAGCAGCAGTTAAATCAAATAATTGGAAAGCCATAATCCAAACGTTGTAATGAAAGACGTACTCATTACCAAATAAATTGGAATAGGAAATCAAATCCAGTACCAAGGACATCTACCGAGTGCCATACACGGAATGAAGCCTCGATATTTTTAAGGGGTTAGAATTTTGATAATAACAGTCAAATTCTGTAAAACGCAAGGTAAAATTTTCATGTCATACAAGTCTCACTATCGGGCTGGGGAATACCCTCGGGGACCTCTGGTCCACCAGCAGTGGCATCGGCCCAATTGTTCAAAATACAAAAAAAAATACCGAAGTTGCATAAAAAAGACAGTAAATTTCGTTATGCTGTACACGTGTTTCATGGAGTAACCTCTCATCAGCAGCATTAAAATCAAATAATTGGAAAGCCATAATCCAAAAGTTGTAATGAAGGAAGTACTCATTACCAAATAAATCGAAATAGGAAATCAAATCCAGTACCAAGGACATCTACCGAGTGCCATACACGGAATGAAGCCTCGATATTTTTATAGCTCTGCATTTCAGCGACATCTGTATGCCTCTGTGTAGGTTGTTCTCTCTGCAATCCACACATCACGTTTGTGCCTTTATACCGTCCCATTTTTTACGTTTTAAGTAACGTTTATTTTATGCATTTATTTGTGTGTTGATATGTACACATATTTGCGTATATGCATGTATATGTATAATATGCAGTGTGCTTGTATGTGAATGTGCATTCATTGAAATACGTGTATAAATTTGACTTGTCATTTACTTTAAAATGGTGAATAAAAGGATATGGAGTAAATGCACATGAGACAAAGTCTCCACAAATACATAGTAAAAAACAAGCAAAGGAACAACGCTTTTATTGTTGTTCTTCATCTTGAAGTCACCATGAGGCCTTCAACAATGAGCTTTGCTCATACCTCATAGTATTATTAATATTTAAATAATGATAATTTTAATAATCCATATTTTTTTCCGTAAAAACAAAACTATTCTATAAAGATGATAAATGTATGTCATTTATTGTTCATTCAATAAATGTCTTTGCCAATAAGACATTAAAAAAGAAATAACGCTGTCACGAAGATAACTGTGTCTAATGTCGCTTCTTTTGTCTCCAGTTCTTCAATTTAGCACAAATGCGATATTAATGAAAAGATCAGCACCAATACATATACCAGTGAAATTGAAGGATCTAGCATCTTTTTTATGATCTTTAACGAGTCCCTGAAAACATATAATATCGTAGGAATATAAAAAGAAGTCTGCGATTACAGGAGCACAAAAACGTGCGCATTGGTATACCAGAAATTAAATTCACAGTAACTTTTGTATTTTGTAATTTATTATCACTTGACCGATACTGTTAGTCTTCGAGGGTATTCACCCACCAATGAAATAGTATTTCGGTACTGAAAAAAAAGTTGTCGAACATTTATGTTCGTTATGGCACCATTGTTTATCAACAGGCCATATGAATTCCCATGGGTAATAATTGTGCAGCACTTATTGTAGATCTTGCTGTTCTGTCACGAACGGAACGAAAAAAGACTAAATCATGGAACTGTACAAAACAGTTATAAACTTATTTCAATTTTCAATGGTAATAGCAGTTCCTTACTATTGACAAGCTCTCGTTTTTAGATTTTGTCGACATCATTTATCCTTAATATTGCCTTTTTCTGGACCTAGTATTTTCACTGACTCTTGTAAATAATGACTAAGATTTATAGTTGAAGGGATAATTTTGATTTCACTAGTGCTAATGTCCCTTTTCTTAACGGCGAAGTTCAACTGGTACGATTCATACGCTAGCCGGCAGTTCAGCGGCGAGCACTCTTTGACCCATCTTTTCTTAATTATGTTTTGTCCTATTCTTTCTTTTTTTTCAAGAAAGCGATCCTAGAGTTAGTAATCTACCAGTATTGAATTTTATTTGAATGTTTATTATACTAAAGGGAATGGGATAGGAAAAGGTGTTTTGGTACCCATATACCGGTCTAACCCTACCGATAGCTTTTGCTCTCCTATCGTTATAAATATGGAATAAAGAACATTTTGTTTTTGATATGGATTTTATCACGGCAAGTATCAAGTGAGCCCGCAGGGCGACCTTGGTGCGTTACGCCGTGATAAAGTCCGTATCAAAAACAAAATGTCCTATATTTCTTTTATCGGTAATTCACAAAATGATGAATAGAACTTAATAATGAATAGAAATATGCTGAAATTTCTATTTTCGCACAATTATCTAGTGTTTATTGCAATAATTTATATGCATTCTGCCTTCAACGTACTACGCGTATGAACACGAAAAATAGTGCCAAAACATGACGTCAGCATAGCAACCCGCACGTGACTCCTTCAAAGTGTCCCGATATTTTCGTGATATTGTCCAGTTTGGTGATACTGAGAATATCAGTCTCTGTAGATCAAAGGAAATGCATACAAAATACCGATAAATGTTTTTCTCTTGTCTGTAATATGTTCTTTTCAGTGCAGATCCCTTGTAAATTGTGACCTGTAATTGTCATCTTCGACCATGACAGGTGTTATCTATTATCTTCTCTTTGTAATATGTAGAAATTAAATTCACAGTAACTTCGGGATTTTTTTACCTTTTAGATCACCTGGCCAAAGGCCATGTGAGCTTTTGCCATCACTCGGCGTCCGTCATCCGTCCGTCCGTCCGTCCGTTAACTTTTATTCAAAGATCTTCTCCTCTGAAACTGCAGGGCCAATACTAACCAAACTTGGCCTGAATCATCACAAGGGTATGCTCTTTTAAGTTTGTGATTTTTATGTCCGTAGATCAAACAACATGGCCGCTGTTACTGAAAATAGAACATAGGTAAATTGCCGTTTTTTGCAAATTACTCGAAAACCGTTACAGATATCAAAACTCTGACGGAGTAAAAATGATCAGCATAATGAGATCTACCCACCCTGCAACTTTGAAGAATATCCAATAACCCATCTTGGAGTTATTGCCCCTTTTCAGTAAAATTTTCGTTTTTTTTTTTGTTTTTGTTTTTGTTTTTGTTTTTTTTTGGGGGGGGGGGGTTGTTACTTTTAGTCTGATATAGTAAATGGTAGAAGATAGAAGTAAAGTTTAAATTACAAAAATGGTCAGCAAATTAAGATCTACATTTCCTGCAAGTTTGAAGAAAATCTGGCGATCCACATAGGAGTTATGGCCCCTTTTTCTTTGAATTTTCAGGATTTTTTAACATTTTTACTTTTATTTCAAAAACTGTTTGAGATGGAGGTTAAATGTGAATTACAAAAGTGTTGAGCTTTTCAAGGACTAAAATTTCTACATATGTCCAGCAGATTAGCATCTCATCCAAGATGGCTGCCACTAGGGGACATAGTTTAACATAGGACCCTATGGGAAATCTATTCAAAGATCTCCTCTGAAACCACTGATCCAATGTGGACCAAATGTTGTCACAATAGTCCTCAGGTGACCCCCTTTAAAGTTTGTGATTTTTGTGGTTGTACCTCATCCAAGATGGCCGCCAGCGGGGAACATAGTTTAACATAGGGATCCTATGGGAAATACATTCAAAGGTCTTTTCTCCTGAAACCACTATAAGCCAATAGGAACCAAACTTGGATACAATTGTCCTTGGCTGGTCCCCTTTAAAGTTTCTGATTTTTATGTTCGTACCTCATCCAAGATGGTGGTCAGCCCAGGACATAGTTTAACATAGGACCCTATTGGAAATGTATTCAAAGATCTTCTTCTCTGAAACTACTGAGCCAATTGGAACCAAACTTGATCACAATAGTCTTAAGGTGGTCCATTTGAAAGTTTGTGATTTTCATGTTCATACCTCATTGAAGGTCGCTGCAAGCAGAGAACATAGTTTAACATAGGGACCCTACGGGAAATGCGTCCAAAGATTTTCTCCTCTGAAACTACCAAGCCAAATTCAACTAAACTTGGTCACAATAGTCCTTGGCTTGTCCCCTTCAAAGTTTATGATTTTGACTTTCGTACCTCATCCAAGATGGCCGCCAGTGTGGAACACAGTTTAATATAGGGACCCTATGGGAAATGCATTCACATGTCTTCTCCTCTGAACCTACTGAGCCAATTGGAACCAAGTTTGGTTACGATTGTCTTTGGGTGTTCCCTTTCAAAGTTTGTAATTTTTATGTTTGTAACTCATCCAAGATTGAAAATGTAACATCTGGTGAACTGATTTATAGTATGAATGGGTGGTCTCTTCGTGACAATGAATAAAACCAGTCACCAGGTGAGCGATACAGGCTCATGTGAGCCTCTAGTTACTTATTGGTAACTAGTAAATAAATTGTTTTCATCCCTGAAATATTACTGCATAAATAACATATTCTGTTGACGTCTTGTGGTTTGTGATGTTAAGTTATATGTGTTTGACGTCTTGGCCTTTCGGGACGAATATACTTTAGTTGTCAATCAAAACAAGTGCGAGAAAGGACAAAAACTTTAAACTTGCCAAAAAACAATTCATTGCGATGTTTTTACAAGGAAACATTACTGTGACCTAAAAACACTTGAAAAATTCAATTACTTTCATCTGGAGGGCGGCTCTTATCCCCTTAGCAGTTCTGATAGTAGCAGTCGAGAATAGGCACATACTTAGAACCAAAACGTCAGTCTAAAGAACAATCCAAGGACAATGGCAACGTCGAAAACACAAAGAAACAAAGACATAACATGAGAACAGCACAGAAAAGAACGTCATATTGATAAATTACTAAAAAAACATTTAAAGTCTAAAAAAGATCCATCAATCTTTTTCCATGGATTTCTTCTAAAAGTGGAACATCTTTACGTGTATTTCAACAATTCTTTGGTATTGATAGATTAGATTACTAGATTACTCAAACAAAACACTGTATGTTATCGCATTTAGTGTATTTCCTTAAACTTCAATGAAATTATTACTTCGTGAAGACATATGGAAAAACTTGTTCATTGATAAGCAGTGAAATTTGTATATACATGTATATTAATATTTACATATTTTCTTTTCCTAATTCCAATACCTCAATATATGAAACTGATAAAGCTTGAATAATCTCTCGAACAATGGTTCAAAGAAAATTCGTATAAATGCATGAACTTTGTTTGATCTTATGTTTACCTTCAAATGTAATCAAAATGCAAAAATAAATAAAATACCACATGCTCCTATACATAGATACATTCTAATCGAAAAAAAACGAAACAAACTGGCTATGATATGTTGTTTGTATTATAAAACAGTGCTTAGTATTAATATTTACTCAAATAATTTACTGTTTTTTATTATTACTTATTATTTTTTTGCGAAAATTTATAATAAAACCTCTATATAAACCTTAGAACTATTAGAACTATTGTGCCAGGGGTAACTATAAATGCCTACAACACCTTTGGTCTATTGTTAAATGTTAAGCCGCTCTTACACTACACCGTATAACACAAACGTATGAGGAACGGACGAAAATCATTTTTGTACGGTGTTAAACATTTTTGTTCCTTCCGGTATACAGTAAGTACACCGTACATGCGTAATCCTGACACCGAATAAACCGAACTCGCACCGAACTGACACCGGAACCCTATCGGACTTGCACCGAATAAAACGTATTTATAAAGGTAACATACCGGACGAGTACCGAATAAAACGGATTTCTAACTAACCGTAAGAGCGCCGACTAAAAACGAATTGAATAGGTATTATGTAATATGTAATACTATCGATTTTGAAATAGGATATCTGTGACTTTTAACCGTTCGACAACTTATTTTGCACAGATAATGACCATACGGCGTGCTTGACCAATTAAATTCATTTCCCAAAAATGTCGCCGAATAGAAAGGCAAGAGAATGACCTAAGAAAGGAACTATCAGGTTACAGATAACCCTCGTCACCATCGACCCAATGCGAAAATGCCAGTGATGATACTCGAGACCAAGATCGGCCCGTTAAAGTTATACAGTCTCTATAGTAGCCGATGCTGCTTAACGCATATAACGTTTAAAGCGGCGAGAAAACGGACAACTTTGTTATTTTGATGTTTTGGGTATGTCAGCCTGAGAATAATATTACAATAGCCATACAAATAAACAAACATTGCATAACTCATGCATTTACTAAATTAAATAAGAAACTTTACAAAAAAGTTGCGTATAGCACCTTCTATTGGATGACCACATAATAGGCAACCGTTGTAAATTCGTTTTTAGCAAAATATGAATGGTAAAAGTAGAACATTTCAAAAGGAAAAAAGGAAAAAAAATATACAAAATAAAAAAAAACAATTAAAAACCGGCTAAAAATCAGAAGAAAAGAACAAAAAGTATCGTTCAAGTTATCAGCCTAATGGCCTCCAACTATGGTGCAACCAGATAAATTTTGTTACTCGTCAGTAGTTCAAGTTTAAGATATTTACAGAAACGATCTCAACTGTTTCGGAGGGGGTGTTTTAATGTATATTTCCGAAGATCTTAAATCCTAACGACGGATAGACTTAGAATTAGGTTTAGAAGCAATATTGGTGGAGATCGAACTTCCTGTTTATAGTATACTAATATGTGCAGTGTATAGATCACCGGGTTCCAACAACAGTTTTTCGGGATAAATTAGAAAGTTCTGTTGAACAAGCCTTCAATAGTACGTCCAAAATAATTATTACTGGCGATTTAAATGTTGATATTTTAACCGAAAAAAATCGAAGGTTAGAAAGTATTATGATGGCTTATTGCCTAGAAAATATGGTTTCAGATCCACAAGGTGTGATCGAGTTTCGAGATTTTTTTCACTTTTAGACCTTTATTAATATCAGCTGATTGCAACGTTAATTTTACAGATGTATACTGGTAGCTCATATCTTCGTGGTACGTAGCTACGTAGTAACGGTGACGTCACAGTTAAAAATTTGGTTGACATGAACGTAAATTCCACGAAAGTGGGACCCACGGAGAAGTGAGATGGGAGTATAATTGATATTGATCGTGATAAGAGCAACCACAATGCATCGAAAGTTTATATAATATCCTGAGTTTATGCAAAAATCTTTTTTAAAGCACAGTGTGGATGTACAAGCATGCTGATTTTGACAAATTTAATAATGATGTACGCGATTATTATTGGCAAGATTCTCTAGAAAATTTTGATGGTGTTGATGAAATGACAACTTTTTTACTTATAGATATTTTCAAATGGCCAAGGCCTCAATACCTGCAAAGGAAGTTACTATTAGAACCAAAGATAACCGTGGTTTAATTCCGAAATAAGGAAGCAAATTATTTTTAGGAATAGACTTCATAAGAAGGCAAAAACTAATCCTAATTTACACAACTTAAATTAATTTTAGTTCCAAAGAAATAAAGTGAAGAACATGATCATCTATGGAAAGGAATAGTTTTTCTTGAATGCAAATGGTTTATTGGATGCAAGCTCTATGTCTAATCCGAAAGGGTTCTTATCTCTTGTTAAAAATCTTATCGGCAAAACTAGTTCAACGACTATACCACCTTTGATAAGTCAGAATTCAAGCCAAATTGTTGTAAACGACGATGAAAAGGCAAACCTATTGAACAATAATTTCTGTTCAATTTCGTCTATAGAAGACAGAAATATTGAACCCCCAGATATTCCCCTAAGAACACTATCAAGTTCAGATATTGAATCAATTAAGAAAATTAAAGATATTTAAAATATTTAAAAATTGGAAAGCGTTCGGAGATGACGGAATCAGCCATCAAATGCTTTAAGTCTACCGCCGAAACTATCGCAGTTCCATTAGCAATTATTTTCAACTGGTCTGTTGTAACTAAAACATATCCAAGTAAGTGGAAATTAGCTAATGTTTTGGCTTCTTTCAAAAAAGGAAATAAATCAATTCCGTCAAATTATCGTCAAATTGCACTCTTGGGTTGTGTTGGAAAAGTATTTGAACGTGTAATTTTTAAACATATATATAATTATATATTTGAAAACAAATAATTATATATATTTCAGTCAGGGTTTGTTCCAGGACACTCTACTAATCATCAGCTCATTGAGTTGTATCACATGATTTGTTTATCTTTAGAAACAGGGAAACTACTTGTGTAGTATTTTGTGACATTTCCAAAGCCTTCGACCGACTTTGGCATAAGAGTCTTTTTATCAAATTGAAATCATATAGAATTCATGGAAATTTACTTCTTTGGTTGCAAAATTATCTTCAAAACAGGAGACAGCAAGTGGTATCAAAAATTCTAAATCTTCTATTGGTACACTACGTGAAGGTGTCCCACAACTATCTGTTTTGGGCCCGCTGCTTTTCATAATATTAATCAACGACGTTCCATATGAAATTACTTCCCTAGTTAGGCTCTTTGCCGACGACAGCTCATTAATGCGCTCAACAACCGATATTGCTGACGTGCAACAGAATATAACCATATATTCTGCTGAAGTGAAATATCCAGGTAAATCCTGCAATTTGATTGGTTACCTTGACAGGGGATATGAGACCGTATCCCCGTGGTAGCAAAATTACATTTTTTAAACGCCTTTAAAAGAAAGATTATAGCACTTATACCAGAATATAAAAGTTATTCGGGCTTCACAGGGGATACGGGTTCATATTCCCAGTCTGTGCCCTATATCCCCTTCGCCTGACGGCTCAGGGGATATAAAACACAGACAGGGAATATGAACCCGTATCCCCTGTGAAGATTCCCGAATAACATATAGAATTAGAAATTCTTGATAAATGGGCAAAATTGTGGTTGATGGACTTAAATCCAAAAAAAACGAATATATGGTATTTTCGTTTAGAAAATGTTTACAGGTGAATCTTATGTTTGGTGGACAAACCATATCAAATGTTAATAATCATAAACATTTAGGAGTTACATTTTCCGATAACTGCAAAAGGTCTATGCATATCGATAATGTATGTAAAAGTGCTTCTAAACAAATTTCTGTCCTGCCAAAATTAAAATATATACTGTGCAGGAATAACTTGAACAGTATATATCTAACATATATCTTACCCCTTCTTGAATATGCATGTGAACTATGGGATGGGTGTAGTATCCAAAATTTGGAAAAGTTAGAAAGGCTTATCACTGGATTGCCAAGTTATGTCAGTATTGAATCATTACTTTTTGAGACGGGATAAGGAACTTTGGAAAATACAAGAAAACGACGTAAATTAAGGGAGTTCCAGAAGCATTCGATATCCTTGGGTTTTATCCATTCAAACAATGTTAAATACTTTTGCACATGGATCATATTTTCTTGGTCATAGGTCACTTTAAAATGCATAAAATAGACAATGTATAAAATTTTATCAACTTCCAATTATATTTTCGTATATTTTATGGAATATAAACTGCTAATAGAAATTAAAGGAAAACTCTAGAGAGATCTGTTTCCCGCCAAAATTTAGATTCTTATATCTCAAAATTCTTTACATGGATTTTCAAATTTTTTTGTTCATGTTGTTCTGTAAGCAAAGTTCTTCAAATCAAAAGGTCAAACATTAAATTCCAATTACAAAATTTTTGACACTCGTACTCCCTTAAACTTATTTTATAAAATTCATTCAAGTGAAGTCCCAGAATATTTAGAGGATTGTTTAAATGAGTATCTCGATATTGGGAACTATAATCCTAGAAACCGTTCACAATATAATCTAGAAATTTTTTTCTAAATCTTTTCCCCCTCTTCAATTAGACTTTGGAATTCTATGTCATTGGATGAAAGGTCAGTTTCTAGATTTAAACGAATGTCAAAGAAAGATAATTTTATAGTTCCTTCATTCTATCTCTTTGGTAATAGGAAAACGAACATTTTAGATACCCAAATGCGTCATAAAAGCAGATTTATTTAGGGCAAACTTGATTCACAATCCAAGTTGCAACTGTTGATGCCCTTTTGAAGTTTGAAGATTAAATTCATTATTTTTAGAATGTCCACTGTTTGCGAATATAAGAAGCATCTATTTAAATGCACTGCAATAATTTACTTTTTTAGGCATTGAGTATTTATTATTTGGTGCAGATGCACTGAATAATGAGTTCAACACCGTCATTTTTAGAAACGTACACAATTATGTTTATCATTCTAAACGTTTCCAAATTTAATTTATTTTTGTTTCTTAATTTCTATGATAACTCGAGTCGTATATTTCTTTCTGTCTTTTTCTTTTCTTTTTTATTATATTACAGTATCAAAGTTCTTTTTTATTATATTACAGTATCAAAGTTATATTGTATTATATTTTGTACTTCAAATATTTATTCATATTTATATGAAAAAGAAAGGAAATGTGGTAAATGTCAAGGAGACAACATCCCATATCATGGTTAAAACGACCCCAAACAAAGCATCTTTATTAATTAGTTGTTAATGTTGTCATCTTGTATGCAATATTTTTTAATATAAAACAACGGCAGTAGAGTACCGAAGGAACAATGGAGTGAAAGGAGTGAATAATTGTATGGGAGAGAATCTAGTCAGTTGTTATAACTGGTGTTCAATCCAATTGATTTATTAGTCAATAAACTATGTTTAAAGTAAAGGTTAAGAACAAGAGACATTTGGTTTTTCGTCGAGTTATTTCTTTTATATTTTATGCTTTGTGAGTAGTATATGGGGACATTTCGCTTATTATTTGAGGTGGTGAAGCGTGGTGGAGCCAGAAGTGACGTCACCGGAAGTGACGTTGTTGACATGTTTGGCAGTAGCTCTATTTGAGACCCTAGTCGGGCCTATTGACCGGAAATGTGTTGGAACAACACGTGATCCTGCAGGGATGTTGTATGACTTTAGTGGAGCGCGGATGCGCAACCGGAAGTGGGCGTAGTCCCATGTGTAAACCGAAAGTGATCTTATTGGAAGCCCTAGTTGGGCTTATTGACCGGAAATGACGTGTTGGAACAACACGTGACACCGCAGGGGTGTTGTATGACCTTACTATTATGTACATGCGCGAACGGAAGTGGGCGTTGCCCCAAGTATAGACCGGAAATGGCCCTATTTGAAGCCCTAATCGGTCATTGTGATAGGAAGTCGGATATGTTCCCAAGTCGGAACGACTCCGACATCGTAAATTAGTCATTGTATTTATGTGGGTGTCTTCTATCAGGTCCGCGTTCATCAAAGGGACATAACTCTTGGTAATTCCTGCGCTTTTTTGTGGTATCTTCTATCACGTCCGCGTTCATCGCGGCCATTTTGTTTTTTCTAAGGGAGATAACTCTTGGGTTAGGCTTATATCATAGTTAGGGTTAGATTATAGATAGGGTAAGGGCTTGATTATGACAGAGAGTATTAGTATATTGCATTTTTTGGTCATTTCTAAGCTGGCAGCAGCAGCAGCAGCAGCCATATCCAAATATGTAGAAGCAGCAGCAGCAGCAGCAATATAGTGAAATGAGCACGCGAGCACTGTCTAAAACGTACTCGTGAGCTACTCATGAGTCGTGTGAACAAACTCGTGAGTCATGTGAGCAGTCGTGAGTAGTATCATATAACACATCGCCTAAGTCTCGGACAAAATCAATAACTTAAAAAGGCACAGGAAAAATACTAGCAAGAGTTATCTCCCTTAAAGAACGCGAACCTGATAGAAGACACATAGCAACTAACAATTTGCTTAGCAACTAAAAAACATGGGTAATCCCAAGAGTTACCTCCCTTAGAAAAAACAAAATGGCCGCGATGAACGCGGACATGATAGAAGACCCCACAAAAAAGCGCAGGAATTCCAAAGAGTTATGTCCCTTTGATGAACGCGGACCTGATAGAAGACACCCACATAAATACAATGACTGATTGACGATATACGAGTCGTTCCGACTTGGGAACATATCCGACTTCCTATCACAATGACCGATTAGGGCTTTAAATAGGGCCACTTCCGGTCTATACTTGGGGCTACGCCCACTTCCGCATGTACATAATAGTAAGGTCATACAACACCCCTGCGGTGTCACGTGTTGTTCCAACACGTCATTTCCGGTCAATAAGCCCAACTAGGGCTTTCAATAAGATCACTTCCGGTTTACACATGGGGCTACGCCCACTTCCGGTTGCGCATTCGCGCTCCACTAAAGTCATACAACGTCCCTGCAGGATCACGTGTTGTTCCAACACATTTCCGGTCAATAGGCCCGACTAGGGCCTCAAATAGGGCTACTTCCGGTTGCGCATGCGCAACCCAAACATGTCAACAACCGGTCACGTGACTTTTGCTTCCGGTCAAGTGACTTCTGGTCACGTGACTTCCGGTCTACGTCACTTCCGGTGACGGCACTTCCGGCTTCACTACGCTCCACCACCTCAAAAAATAAGCGAACTGTCCCCATATACTACTTTTGTGCTTATTATCTTTTACCTGAGGCCTTTTCTACGATTCATATTTTGTTTATTACAAGTTAATTTTGAGCATTGCATAACATATATTTTTATAAATTCGTTTTATTCGGTGCTCGTCCGGTTGGTTTCCGCTGTAAGTCTCGAACTCGAACGGTTTATCCGTTATCTATTCGATAAAAGTCCGTTTCACCAATTTAATATACTGCACATGAACCGGGATGCAAGACGGACATGTAACGAAGGAATAACGTATATTATGGAGGCTTATTTCTGCCTTCGAGATGTTGAGCTGTCTGGATAATTATCGAAACATTTCGACATAATTATTTCGACAAGTCGACTTAATTTTCTTGGCAAGTCGACTTAACGCCATTTTTATGTCGATTTGTCACGAAAAATATCTCGATAAGTCGACATCTTTTTCTCGACAAGTCGACATCACATATCTCAAATTTTCATCCTGAGGTCGAGATGTTGCTCGTAGCTGCCATCGTGAAGTTGCATTGTCTAGATAATCATGTTAACTTTTCATGTTTAAAAAGTCGAATTGTCGAGAATACCTGAACATAAAAATAAAAATATATGTTGCGAGACAGCTTAATGTCATATTATAACTAGAGGCTCTCAAGAGCATGTAGCTCTCATTGTGCAAGGCTATGATAGACAGTTCAAATAACCTCCATGTAATATGGCCCATTGTGTCTCAGGAGATGATCTTTGTATGCATTTCCCATAGGGTCCTATGTTAAACTATGCTTCCCGTTGGTGGTAATCTTGGATCTAATGTGAAATTATTGACATATTTTTCAAAGTGGGCCACCAAAGGACCATTGGGACCAAGTTTTGTTCCAATAGGAAAAGAAGTTTCAGAGAAGAAGATCTTTGAATGTGTCTTCCCATAGTGTTCAATGTTAAACCGGTTTCCCACTGGCAACCATCTTGGATATGAGACACAGACTTGCAAGACACATTTTTCAATGAAAGATAATGAGTGACAATTGTGTCCAGGTTTGGTTCCAATTAGCAAAATAGTTTCAGAGGAGACGATCTTTGAATGTGTATTCCCATAGAGTCCAATGATAAACTAATTTTCCCGCTGACAGCCATCTTGGATTGCAGAATTATCATACAATTTTTTAAACACCACCCAAGGACTATTATGACCAAGTTTGGTTCAAATTAACTGAGCAGTTTCAGAGAAGAAGAACTTTGAATGTGTTTTCCGATACGGTTATGTTCCCTGCTGGCGGCTATCTTGGATCTGATGGGGACTTGCCAGACACATTTTTCAAAGGGGACCATTTAATGTGTCTAAGGATGATTCCAATTAGCCAGGTTATCTCAGAGAAGATGTTTGAATGAGTTTTCCCTTAGGGTACAATGTTAAGCTATGTTCCCCGCTGGTGGTCATCTTGGATCTGATTGGGACTTACCCGGCACATTTACCAAAGAGGGTCCACTTAAGACACTTGTCCAGTTGGCCAGGTAGTCTCGGAGAAGATCTTTGATCATGTTACCCATAGAGCCAATGTTAAACTAAGTTCCCCGCTGGCAGCCATCTTGGGTGAGGTCTGCAACTTCCGTCATGGAGATAAATTGTAGTCCTTGACATATTTAACATTTTTAATAAAATCTTCAATTCTATGTAAAATCGTTTTTGAAATATAAGGCAAAAGGTATAAACTTGGCCAATAAAGGGCAATTACTCCTATATCGGTATTCAGATTTTATTCAAAATTTCTACGTGGGTAAATCTTGATATGCTTCAAACATTTTTTTTGCAATTCAAAGTTGACCTCAATCGGATTTTCTTCAGCGTTGCTTGGCAGGTAGATCTTGTAATGCCGATAATTTTTACCCCCATGTCAGATTTTTGATATCTCTAATCGTTTTTGAGTTATTTGGCAAAAACAGCAATTTACCCTATGTGCTATTTTTAGTAACGGCAGCCATGTTGTTTGGTCCTAGGACTAATCGAACACAATTTTGAATCTATATACCCTGGCTATGATTCAGACCAAGCTTGGTTAAAATTGTTTGGTTAAAATTGGCTCAGTGGTTTCAGAGGAGAAGATTTTTGAAAACGTTTACGACGGACGGAAAGACGGACGGAAGGATGGACGGACGCCAACGGACGCCAAGTTATGGCAATAGCTCACCTTGCCTTTCAGGCTAGGTTCGCTAAAAATATATTCTTGTATATATTTTTTAGATTTTAATTTTATTTCATATTTTTATTTCGTTGTAGCTACACAAACGTGCTTACTCTGTCTAATTATCTGAACAAGTCGATTTCAGTCTCTATTGTCGCATTATGTCTACATAATTATCTCGACAATCCGACTTTTTAAACCTGAAAAGTTAACATGATTATCTGGACAACGCAACTTCACGATGGCAGCTATGAGCAACAACTCGACATCGGGAGGAGAATTTGAGATATGTGATGTTGACTTGTCGAGAAAAATATGTCGACTTATCGAGATCTTTTTCGTAACAAATCGACATAAAAATGGCGTTAAGTCGACTTTCCAAGAAATTAAGTCAACTTGTCGAAATAATTTTGTCGACATGTTTCGATTATTATCCAGACAGCTCAACATCTCGATGGCAGAAATAAGCCTCCATAGTATATACAACGCATGAGAACCGAACAAAACGTAAACCTACCGTACATCCACCGGACATTTTGTGCGGTATATGTCCGTTCCAAGTTTTGAAGATGTTCACCATACTTGTACCGTATTAACCTGATGAAGAATGGACGACAAACGTATGTGAACGGACACGAACGATTATAATTAATTTTTATACGTTCGGCATTCGTTTGGATTATACGGTGTAGTGTAAGAGGGGCTTTATGAGAAACATCGGCTGGTTATCGTCCTGTACCAAGTTAGTTATATATGGTCAAACTGGAGATAATTTTTAATTTCAATATCAAAACAGGCCATTGATATGCTAATTAAAGTTATCTCTCCTTTGACCATATATAACTAATTTGGTGCAGGGAGATAACCGATGTTTATTATCGATGAAAAAATTTAGTGATTTTGGGGTAGAAAAATATCTATAGTACAGAACAACACTCTGTAGAGCTTTTCCAGTGGTCTATGGTGCTCAATTTAGCCCTAGGTACTGTTTCTAGGAAGGACTTATTTCAAAACTACCGGGGAGATGAATCTTTGATTGCTTCATACGCCTGGGATTAAACTTACTTGATTTTTATCTTGTATTTTTTTAAACATAAGATGAATTTATTTTTTGGGATTCGTCAGACAATGTTATAATGAAATTACTCAATGATTTTATCTTTTATATTTTCATCTTATCATAATTAATGACAATAAAGCACAGAAGAATTTGTTGGACATCTCTAAAATATAGTCCGTTATATGTACAGCATTTCTAATGAAAAACTTTCTTTGGTTAAAATCTGATAACTTCAATGCATAATGAAATAATTTCGCAAAATTGTTCAGTAAGAATTGGCCAAATTATGAGACTGTCATAAACGTGTAAATCAGATAAAAAAGTTTGATTACATAGTTGCTGTGGTAAATGATGAACTAAATATAATTATAGGAAGAAGGAGAAGAAAACATTCAAAGAAAAATGCACAGTAATTTCTATATACGCACGGCAACTATGAAACACAAGAGACTGAAAAAAGCTCGAAGTAATATACTCCATTAAATGTAAATAAACTTATAGTGCAACTTAATTAGTAATGAGTAGTCACAGAATCTTCAAAGTGTTTGCAATATTACTAACAGATTACTAAGAGTACTAACCAGGTCGTATGCAACGGAACGATTCCCTTTTGTATTTATTCACCCATAATGTTACGGCAACTCTTACTTCATTCTATGTCATATTAATGAAAAATGAAAATACTTTTTTTTTCTGAAATATATAAAAAAAAAGATACATTAGGTTTATATTATTGTCTCAAAAAGAACATTAGCAACTAAAATGTTTAATAATAAGAACCATTATAAATTTGAGTTATAAATTATTACATTATTCAACACAAAAAGTGTCTACGTCAATTCTATATTGTAGCCAATGAGAGTTTGATAAAATAAACTGGATATTGGATTTGAGATAAGTTTAATAGTGTGTCTTTTAGTTTAAATTTCAATTTAGAAGTGCATTAATGTACATGAAGGAATGGCTAACTTTTGGGGATTATTTATATTCTTTATGTTTGTTATTGACGATGGAAATAGTTCACATTTTCGCGGAGGAACAATAGGCTGGAAGCCAATACATGGACAAACGGTAGGAGTTGGTGTTAGCCGGTAATGGTAATGTCGGTAGTCGTGTATAGTTTCTTCCTTAAAGAAGTATTTAGTCTAACGTTAGTTCTTATTTTCAATAATTTGTGGATAAAGTTGTTTGGTCTCTGTCACAATTTAAATAGTAAGAGAGAACAGATAAATCAGTCCTAAATTAATTATTCCTTCGGTATTCTACTGCATGCAGTTGTTTTATAACATCGGAAAACAAGAGGAAAAATGGGGACACATAAATAGACGATTTACACGGACCCAATTAAAAACCATGAGTAAGATCGGTGCATCTTCTTCTAATGTTTGTCGAAAAGGTCAAAATCGGTATTTAATTTGTATTGCCAATAATAATCTTTGATACTGTAAACCGACAGTGGTACGAATTTTAGTGTACCATATATGTTCTCGCATATCCAGCAACAGTCAGTCGACAAAACTTCCAGGTCAATGGGTTTACACTTCGAAGTAAACGAACATGCTTCCAATATTTGAAGGCCTCATGTTGAATTCAATATTTTGAACAACAATAAAAGCGTTGTTCTATTTGATTTATTTTACTATGTATTTATAGGGATTTGTCTCATGTACATTTACTCCATATCCCTTAATTTGTTTGTGTATATTTTTACTTTATACTCGTTTCTTGTGGGTTGCAGAAAAGCCAAAATTAGCGACCGATACTTTAAAGGTATTGCAGGGCGAACACCCTAACTAATACATTATAAAAACTTTGATTATAAAAAGATATATCATCAAAGGTCAAAACTATGTTACAAACAACCTGCATCCTCTGGCAAAACTACAATAATTTATCTGTGCAACTACTTTCTTGTCGGCATTTTCAAATTACCTGCAACCTAACAAGAGGACCTTCTTGTTTCTCTTAAATCTTTCGAGAATAGAATACAAGGTTTGTAAAGAGCAATGTTCATCTTCCGGTATATGTTTGGCTTGACTTAGCGTTGTACTGGTTATGCTTTTCATTTAGATGTGTTCGTCGGATTTACCATCTCAAAGATTCATTATATTGGTGCTGGCCATAAATCTGAAATCATTATTATTATTAAAACTGACAACGGAAAGACACGCAACTTGTTAAGTTTATAATTAAAAACAAATATTTGTATGGTTTGCAATATGACCCATGTAAAAAATGATAAATACGTACATTTTATCACCATAACTGGTACTTACGGTAATATATACATGGACCTTCAAAGATACATCATTTAAAGTATATCAAAACAACAATGCGGCAAAGGGAACACCTCAAAACAGAGCAATTCAGCTACAGCACAAATGGAAACGACGCAAACAAATCAATAAAAGAACATAAACGCTACAAAACCAAAGCACTAGGTGTGTGAACCTCACAAAAAACAGAGCTTTTATCATGATGGATCTGCTTGATATATAGCAGACCTTGAAAACGGGATGTCCTAGAGAGAAAATACATTTTAAGACAAGTTAAAATAACATAGAGTCTAAAAAAATGAAAAGGATATGACTGTCACATGGAATATGCCTCAAGTTAAACGATTTCATATAATGCAATCCAAAAAGGACAAAACGTAATTCAAAAATGAAAACTGTCTTTTTTCGTAAAGAAATCCTGTAAAGGTATGATAATTAAGAATTGATTTTGAATTTATGTTTTTGACGATCCCGAATTTATGTTTTTGACGATCCCGAATTTATGTTTTTGACGATCCCGCATCCATGACCAGGAAAGACACGGATGTAGCGTTATTCGACATTTAGAAAAGAACTCCGATCAAACCGGTGTATTTTTGGCCATTTTTATTTTTAGCTTCCAAATTTTATTCTGACCACCGGTTTTATAGTGCCCACAACTCACCGTTTTATAATATCAATCTTAAAAACGACTTTATGATTGCCTTTTGTTTGCCTATATGATGTAATCGTCCTCTATCTTGAGACTCTAGTGTCTATGTCAGACTTTGCCAGTTTAATTTATATGTTTGTTGACGATCCAGCATCCTTGACCACAAAAAACATTGGTGTAGCGATGTTCCTCATTTAGCAAAGAATTCAGCTCAAGTCGGTGCTAGGGGCAGTCTTGAACTTACTTTGAGGTATTAATTAACTCATTGTTGAAGGTCTTATTGTGACTTCAAGTTAAAGAACATTAATAAAAGCGTTGTTGTTTGCTTGGTTCTACCATTTATTTATAGAGAATTTTCTCATATGCATTTACTTCATATCTTTTCATTTTTTATCTAAGACTTGACTTTGAGTGATCTGCAGTATGAAATCCGTAAAATTATTCCCCGTGCGAGATATGTATGCTCTCTTTATATTTCAATTATGGTGTACTTTCTTGGTGAGAAAATTTCTCAAATAACTATACTATCAAACTTTAAAATATTGACATTGATTATATTTCTAGATTCCAAATGTTATTCTAATTATTCTAACCACCTATTTATAGTGCACACATCTCACTACTTTATATTACCAAATTTTCTTCAATCGACTTGTTGAATAACCTGTGTTTATATATGTTGTAATCACCCACTAGCTGGAGACACTAGTGCTTCTATCGGTCAACGGATGACGGTGATTGTAAGAGCAATTTGCCATTTCGTGTTAGTTGACAATCCCGCATCCTTGACCAGACAAGACACTAATGTAGCGTTGTTCAACATTTAGCAAATAATTCCGCTCAAACCGGTGCTAGGAGCCGTCTTGAACTTACTGTGAGATATGAGCAAAGCTCATTGTTGAAGGCCTCATATAGACTTCAAGATGAAAAACAACAATAAAAGAGTTCTTCAACAATGAGCTCTGCTTGGTTCTGCTATTTATTTCTAGAGACATTGTCTCGTGTTCATTTACTCCAGATCCTTCCATTTTTTTTATTTTGACGACCTTTCTGAAAATGTCATAGACTGATTCATTTCCAAGCTTTAGCGAACAGTCGTACATTTTTAGCAATTCTTTGGAACCAAGCATAATTCTTTACACATAAAATTCACAAAATTATTATTCCAATTGTAACAAAAATTCCTGAAATGTTAATCATTTAAAAAAAACATTCCAATTCTGTTTAATATCCTGTTAAGGAAGACATTTTTTTCAATTCTTCTTACCATTCGCAGCATTTATTTTTAAAGTTAAAACCAAAAATATCATTGAGTTGCAAAAACAGTTGAAGCGACTTCTCAATTTACTTCTCAAATTCTCAACGATCATAACAGTTTTTAAATTCTACTTATCTATCATTAATTCTTTCATTAAGGTCTTTCACCCATATGGGTGAAGACCTTCTTGTAATTCTTCTGATTATTTTTTTTTCTTCTGCCGCAACCACTGTGGAAAAACTACGCGACATATCATTTCGAAACTTTACCTAGTGGATCGGTCATTTGAAGGTATGTCAGGAGTCACGCAACGACACGGAACTATTTTTAGTAACGGAGTTATCTGCCCGAACACCGAAAACCTTGTTAGCAGATCTCCTCCGTAACCGTAAACGATATCAATATTCTGAGTTGGGGAAAATCTTGCAGAAGTCCCAATGATCATTTGTCATGCAAAAAAATTGTTTTGGGTCATTGTGTTGCAAAAATACTCCTCTCTTTACGATCTTCATTTATGGTAGGTCAAAAAAAAATTTTTCGTCCGCCATTTTGAAAATGGCCGCAATTCGAAATTTTGCTATCGCGATATCTCGGAAACGATTAAAAATTTATGAAAACATTGTGTTGCAAAAACACTCCTCTCGTTAAGATCTTAATTTATGGTTGGTCAAAATTTTTTTTCCTCCGCCATTTTGAAATCCGTTATCTTCCCGAACACCGAAAACCTTGTTAGCAGATCTCCTCCGTAACTGTAACCGATATCAAAATTCTGAGTTGAGGAAAATCTTGCAGAAGTCCCAATGATCATTTGTCATGCAAAACAATTTTTTGGGTCGCGACCCCGGTTACGCGTTTTTGACCCCTAATTATGCAAATTTCTCAAAGTTGTCGGATTTTGGTAACATTTGGTTTCCATGTAGCTTTGATGGCCCTGATTACAAATCTGGGGTCAAAAAAAATTTTGGTTCGCCATTTCGAAAATGGCCGCAATTCGAGATTTTGTTATCGTGATATCTCGGAAACGATAAAAAATTATAAAAACATTGTGTTGCAAAAATACTCCTCTTTTTAAAATCTTCATTTATGGTTCGTCCAATAAAAATTTCGTCCGCCATTTTGAAAATGGCTGCCATTCGAAATTTTGTTATCGCGATAGCTCCGAAACGATAAAAAATTAATGAAAACATTGTGTTGTAAAAAATACTCCTCTCTTTAAAATCTTCATTTATGGTTGGTAAAAAAAAATGTCGTCCGCCATTTTGAAAATGGCCGCCATTCGATTTTTTTTTATCTCAATATCTCGGAAACGATAAAAAATTTAGGAAAACATTGTGTTGAAAAAATACTCCTCTTTTTAACATCTTCATTTATGGTAGGTCCAAAAAAAATTTTCGCCCGCCAATTTCAAAATGGCCGCCATTCGAAATTTTGTTATCGCGATATCTCGGAAACGATAAAAAATTAATGAAAACATTGTGTTGCAAAAATACTCCTCTCGTTAACATCTTCATTTATGGTAGGTCAAAAAAAATTTTCGTCCGCCATTTTGAAAATGGCCGCCATTCGAAATTTTGTTATCGCCATATATCGGAAACGATAAAAAAATTATTTAAACATTCTGTTGCAAAATTACTCCTCTCTTTAAGATCTTCATTTATGGTTGGTCAAAAAAAATTTTTCGTCCGCCATTTTGAAAATGGCCTCCATTCCAAATTTTGTTATCGCGATATCTCGGGAACGATTAAAAATTTATGAAAACATTGTGTTGCAAAAATACTCTTCTCTTTAAGATCTTCGTTTATGGTTGGTCCAAAAAAAAATTTCATCCGCCATTTTGAAAATGGCTGCCATCCGAAATTTTGTTATCGCAATAGCTCCGAAACGATAAAAAATTAATGAAAACATTGTGTTGCAAAAATACTCCTCTCTTTAAGATCTTCATTTATAGTAGGTAAAAAAAAAACATTTCGTCCGCCATTTTGGAAATGGCCGCCATTCGAAATTTTGTTATCTCAATATCTCGGAAACGATAGAAAATTAAGGAAAACATTGTGTTGCAAAAATACTCCTCTCTTTAACATCTTCATTTATGGTAGGTCAAAACAAAAATTTCGTCCGCCATTTTGAAAATGGCCGCCATTCGAAATTTTGTTATCGCGATATCTTGGAAACGATAAAAAATTGATGAAAATATTGTGTTGCAAAAATACTCCTCTCGTTAACATCTTCATTAATGGAAGGTCAAAAAAAAATTTTCGTCCGCCATTTTGAAAATAGCCGCCAATCGAAATTTTGTTATCGCGATATCTCGGGAACGATAAAAAATTTATGACAACATTGTGCTGCAAAAATACTCCTCTTTTTAAGATCTTCATTTATTGTTGGTCAAAAAATCTTGCTTACATGACTTTTTTAACCAATATAGAGAACAAAAACAAACTCTAACATGTAATCGTGGTGAAAACTGGTGAAAGACCTTGCAATTGTTCTCTGGATAATTGTCCTTTTAATTTTTTTTCTTCTCCTGCCGCAACCACTGTGGAAAAACTACGCGAGATATCATTTCGAAACTTTACCTAGTGGATCGGTCATATGAAGGTATGTCAGGAGTCACGCAACGACACGGAACTATTTTTAGTAACGGAGTTATCTGCCCGAAAACCGAAAACCTTGTTAGCAGATCTCCTCCGTAACCGTAACCGATATCAAAATTCTAAGTTGGGGGAAATCTTGCAGACGACCCAATGATCATTTGTCATGCAAAAAAATTGTTTTGGGTTGCTACCCTGGTTACGCATTTTTGACCCCTAATTATGCAAATTTCTCAAAGTTGTCGGATTTTGATGACATTTGGTTTCCATGTAGCTTTGATGGCCCTGATTACAAATCTGGGGTTAAAAAAATTTTTGGTCCGCCATTTTGAAAATGGCCGCCATTCGAAATTTTGTTATCGCAAAATCTCGGAAACGATAAAAAATTTATGAAAACATTGTGTTGCAAAAATACTCCTCTCTTTAACATCTTCATTTATGGTTGGTCAGAAAAATTTTTTTCGTCCGCCATTTTGAAAATGGCCGTAATTCGAAATTTTGTTATCGCGATATCTCGAAAATGATAAAAAAATTTATGAAAACATTGTGTTGCAAAAATACTCCTCTCGCTAAGATCTTCATTTATGGTTGGTCAAAAAAAAAATTTTCGTCCGCCATTTTGAAAATGGCCGCCATTCGAAATTTTGTTTTCGCGATATCTTGGAAACGATAAAAAATTTATGAAAACATTGTGTTGCAAAAACACTCCTCTCGTTAAGATCTTAATTTATGGTCGATGAAAAAAAATTTTTCGTCCTCCATTTTGAAATCCGTTATCTGCCCGAACACCGAAAACCTTGTTAGCAGATCTCCTCCGTTACCGTAACCGATATCAAAATTCTGAGTTGGGGAAATCATGCAGAAGTCCCAATGATCATTTGTCATGCAAAAAAAGTTTTTTTGGGTCGTGACCCGTTTACGCGTTTTTGACCCCTAATTATGCAAATTTCTCAAAGTTGTTGGATTTTGATGAAATTTGGTTTCCATGTAGCTTTGATGGCCCTGAATACAAATCTGGGGTCAAAAAAAATTTTGGTCCACTATTCTGAAAATGGCTGTCATACGAAATTTTGTTATCGCGATATCTCGGAAATGAAAAAAATTTATGAAAACATTGTGTTGCAAAAATACTGCTCTCTTTAAGATCCTTGTGTATGGTTGGTCCAATAAAAATTTTCGTCCGCCATTTTGAAAATGGCTGCCATTCGAAATTTTGTTATCGCGATAGCTCCGAAACGATAAAAAAATCAATGAAAACATTGTGTTGCAAAAAATACTCCTCTCTTTAAGATCTTCATTTATGGTTGGTCAAAAACAAATTTCGTCCGCCATTTTGAAAATGGCCGCCATTCGAAATTTTGTTATCTCAATATCTCGGAAACGATAAAAAATTTAGGAAAACATTGTGTTGAAAAAATACTCCTCTTTTTAACATCTTCATTTATGGTAGGTCCAAAAAAAATTTTCGTCCGCCAATTTGAAAATGGCCGCCATTCGAAATTTTGTTATCGCGATATCTCGGAAACGATAAATTGATGAAAACATTGTGTTGCAAAAATACTCCTCTCGTTAGCATCTTCATTTATGGTAGGTCCAAAAAAATTTTGTCGTCCACTTTTTGAAAATGGCCGCCATTCGAAATTTTGTTATCGCGATGTCTCGGAAACGATTAAAAATTTATGAAAACATTGTGTTGCAAAAATACTATTCTCTTGAAGATCTGTGTTTATGGTTGGTCCAAAAAAAAATTTCGTCCGCCATTTTGAAAATGGCAGCCATTCGAAATTTTGTTATCGCGATATATCGAAAACGATTAAAAATTTATGAAAACATTGTATTGCAAAAATACTCTTCTCTTTAAGATCTTCGTTTATGGTTGGTCCAAAAAAAATTTTCATCCGCCATTTTGAAAATGGCTGCCATCCGAAATTTTGTTATCGCAATAGCTCCGAAACGATAAAAAATTAATGAAAACATTGTGTTGCAAAAATACTCCTCTCTTTGAGATCTTCATTTATGGTAGGTCAAAAAAAAATTTTCGTCCGCCATTTTGAAAATGGCCGCCAATCGAAATTTTGTTATCGCGATATCTCGGGAACGATAAAAAATTTATGACAACACTGTGCTGCAAAAATACTACTCTTTTTAAGATCTTCATTTATTGTTGGTCAAAAAATCTTACTTACATAACTTTTTTTACTAATATAGAGAACAAAAACAAACTCTAACATGTAATCGTGGTGAAAACTGGTGATTGACCTTGCAATTGTTCTCTGAACAATTGTCCTTTTCATTTTTTTTTCTTCTTCTGCCGCAACCACTGTTGAAAAATTAAGCGAGATATCATTTCGAAACTTTACCTAGTGGATCGGTCATATGAAGGTATGTCAGGAGTCATGCAACGACACGGAACTATTTTTAGTAACGGAGTTATCTGCCCGAACACCGAAAACCTTGTTAGCAGATCTCCTCCGTAACCGTAACCGATATCAAAATTCTGAGTTGGGGAAAATCTTGCAAAAGTCCCAATGATCATTTGTCATGCAAAAAAATTTTTTGGGGTCGCTACCCTGGTTACGCGTTTTTGACCCCTAATTATGCAAATTTCTCAAAGTTGTCGAATTTTGATGAAATTTGGTTTCCATGTAGCTTTTATGGCCCTGATTACAAATCTGGGGTCAAAAAATTTTTGGTCCGCCATTTCGAAAATGGCCGCCATTCGAAATTTTGTTATCGCGATATCTCGGAAACGATAAAAAATTTATGAAAACATTGTGTTGCAAAAATACTCCTCTCTTTAACATCTTTATTTATGGTTGGTCAGAAATATTTTTTCGTCCGCCATTTTGAAAATGGCCGCCATTCGAAATTTTGTTTTTGCGATATCTTGGAAACGATAAAAAATTAATGAAAACATTGTGTTGCAAAAACACTCCTCTCGTTAAGATCTTAATTTATGGTAGATCAAAAAAATTTTTCGTCCGCCATTTTGAAATCCGTTATCTCCCCGAACACCGAAAACCTTGTTACCGGATCTCCTCTGTTACCCTAACCGATATCAAAATTCTGAGTTGGGGAAAATCTTGCAGAAGTCCCAAAGATCATTTGTCATGCAAAAAAATGTTTTTGGGTCGCGACCCCGGTTACGCGTTTTTGACCCCTAATTATGCAAATTGCTCAACGTTGTTGGATTTTGATGAAATTTGGTTTCCATGTAGCTTTGATGACCCTGATTACAAATCTGGGGTCAAAAAAAATTTTTGGTCCGCCATTTTGAAAATGGCCGCCATACGAAATTTTGGTATCGCGATATCTCGGAAATGATAAAAATTTTATGAAAACATTGTGTTGCAAAAATACTCCTCTCTTTAAAATCTTCATTAATGGTTGGTCAAAAAAAATTTTTCGTGAGCCATTTTGAAAATGGCCGCCATTCGAAATTTTGTTATCACGATATCTCAGAAACGATTAAAAATTTATGAAAACATTGTGTTGCAAAAATACTGCTCTCTTTAAGATCCTTGTTTATGGTTGGTCCAATAAAAATTTTCGTCCGCCATTTTGAAAATGGCTGCCATTTGAAATTTTGTTATCCTGATAGCTCCGAAACGATAAAAAATTAATGAAAACATTGTGTTGCAAAAATACTCCTCTCTTTAAGATCTTCATTTATGGCAGGTCAAAAAAAAAAAATTTCGTCCGCCATTTTGAAAATGACCGCCATTCGAAATTGTGTTACCTCAATATCTCGGAAACGATAAAAAATTGATGAAAACACTGTGTTGCAAAAATACTCCCCTCGTTAGCATCTTCATTTATTGTAGGTCAAAAAAATTTTTTTTTTCGTCCGCCTTTTTGAAAATGGCCGCCATTCGAAATTTTGTTATCGCGATATCTCGGAAACGATTAAAAATTTATGAAAACACTCTGTTGCAAAAATACTCTTCTCTTTAAGATCTTCGTTTATGGTTGGTCCAAAAAAATTTTTCGTCCGCCATTTTGAAAATGGCTGCCATTCGAAATTTCGTTATCACGATATATCGGAAACGATTAAAAATTTATGAAAACATTGTGTTGCAAAAATACTCTTCTCTATAAGATCTTCGTTTATGGTTGGTCCAAAAAAAATTTTCGTCCGCCATTTTGGAAATGGCTGCCATTCGAAATTTTGTTATCGCTATAGCTGCGAAACGATAAAAAATTAATGAAAACATTGTGTTGCAAAAATACTCTTCTCTTTAAGATCTTCGTTTATGGTTGGTCCAAAAAATTTTTTCTTCCGCCATTTTGAAAATGGCTGCCATTCGAAATGTTGTCATCGCGATATATCGGAAACGATTAAAAATTTTTGAAAACATTGTGTTGCAAAAATACTCTTCTCTATAAGATCTTCATTTATGGTAGGTCAAAAAAAAATTTCGTCCGCCATTTTGAAAATTCCCGCCATTCAAAAATTTGCTACCTCAATATATCGGAAACGATAAAAAATTTAGGAAAACATTGTGTTGCAAAAATACTCCTCTCTTTAACATCTTCATTTATGGTAGGTCCAAAAAAAATTTTCGTCCGCCATTTTGAAAATGGCCGCCATTCGAAATTTTGTTATCGCGATATCTCGGGAACGATAAAAAATTTATGACAATATTGTGCTGCAAAAATACTCCTCTTTATAAGATCTTCATTTATTGTTGGTCAAAACATCTTGCTTACATGACTTTTTTTTTACCAATATAGAGAACAAAAACAAACTCTAACATGTAATCGTTGTGAAAACTGGTGAAAGACCTTGCAATTGTTCTCTGAACAATTGTCCTTTTAATTTAAGTTATTATCTTTGAAAATATAACACTTAGAGAATATAACAGCAATTTTCTTTTTTAACTCTAAATGTTGCAAGGATGTCTTCGTTTGAAGACTGGGTTGATGCCTCTATTGGTGGACTGTTAGTCCCCGAGGGTATTCACCAGCCCAGAATTCCGAAAGCCGATTCTATTTGGAACCTTACGATATCTAAATTTTTGTAAATTTTTTTTCAAAATCAAGGAGTATCTCCCTCATGCAAAGCTCTGTCCTTAGCTGATTTTGGATTTACATTTATTTTTATTTTTAGATCTTATTGGTTATTTGTTCTCTCACAGTTTAATATTTTTAAGTTTATGGTGTTCCAAATCTGCTGTTAAGAGACATTAGTTGTCGAAATGCGCATATACAGGAACTAAATTCACAGTAACTTCGGTATTAAGTTATTTGAAAGTCCCTTTTACTTTCTGTACGTGTGTTTCATGGTTTTGTTAAAATTGTAAATGGAAATATCTCTAATGGGATAAAGCCGGAGTTATATGCGAAGTCTGTTTAATTGCACATCATCAAGCTATTACTACACAGGCATATAATCTTAAGTAAACAATTGAGAAATTATGATATAAATGAGACATTAACTAAATCTGGCCCACTGCAATACTGAATTGACTATTTATAAAGTCTTGAAATTCGTGTTGATGCTCATTACTTTGTTTGTTCAAAACAATTTGCAGACAAAATACAACATTTACAACTAGAGGCTCTCAACAGCCTGTAGTTCACCTGGTCCAAAGCTGGCAAACACAGTACAAATAACCTCAATGATAAAGGATCTCATTTTCTAGAATGACAATAGACGTCAATGTAATATGGCCTAGTGCGTCAGAGATGATTTTTGTACGCATTTCCCATAGGGCTTTGTGTAAAACTCTGCTTCCAGTTAGTGGCCATCTTGGATCTAATGTGGACTTACTCTTGAGCTTACTATGAGGTAAGAGTGTTTGCTCTTTATTGAAGGCCTCATGGACTTCAAGATGAAGAACAACAATGAAAGCGTTGTTTCATTTGTTTAATCTTGTCATGTATTTATAAGGATTTTGTCCCATGTACATTTATTCCATATCCCTTAATTTGTTCATTTACCGGACACAATTTTCAAAGTTGGCCATCAACGTGACTAAGTTTGGTTCCAATATGTAAGAGGAAAGGATCTTTGAATGTGTTTTCCCAAAGCGTCCAATGTTAATGAAATTACCCTCTGGCAGCCATCTTGCATATGACACAGAGTTTCCGGACATATTTTTCAAAGACAGCCAATGAAGGACAGCTATGAAAGGTTTGGTTCCAATTAGGCAAGTTGTTTCAGAGGAGACGATTTTCGAATGTTTTACAATAGGATCCAATGTTAAATAAAGTTCTCTGCTGATAGCCATCTAGGACTACAGACTTTTCAGACATACTTTTGAAGAGGA
>MJUU01004360.1:604-14031 GCA_002080025.1 Modiolus philippinarum | reverse complement strand
AAAAAAAGTTTGAAAGCTAAAGGTTAGGTAATCATTATAAGTTATAACGTTAGCATCGTATAGATCATTTGGATCATTTTATCACTGGGTTAAGTAAGGTAAGGTTTATTATTTGGGTGAAGGTTTACCTATTTCATTTCAATTTAGAATTGCACAGTGACACACACATCAGTTCATTAAATATATCAGTTGGGCTAGGGTTGGGTTATATACATGAAAGAGGTATTGTTGAAGATTTACATTAAAGTAAGGGTTCGTTAAGGTCATAGCTTAGGATTATGGTTAGAGTACCAAAGTGTAGGACTTAGGGTTGAGGATATGGTTAATGCAAGGCTTGGGAATACATACATTTTTTGTGAAAGATGAAATACACTATTTGGGGTATGGTTAGGATAATTCATATCAATTAGGTTATGTTTGGAATTATATTATCAGTATAATTTAGGGTAGTAAGGGTAGGGTTGAAGTTGTAGCGTTAGTATATTGGTATTGTTAAAGTTGGGTTTATGTATGGTTGGTTGAGGAGTTGGTTGAATTAGGGTAAAAGTTAGGGAAAGGTGAGAAGGCTTGGCTTAAGGTTAGAGTTGGGTTTGGATTAGTTGAGATTGATTCGTTATAAAATTAAGGGCTTTGGTTACACAGTCAGTTTAATGGCTAAGTATGACTTAGATCACTTGGATTAGAATCACATATATCTTTAGGATTAATGATTGGATTATATTCATCATTTGGGTTAAGGTTAGGCAGGGGTAACGTTCATTATAAGGGTTTTATGTTCAGGATCGTTTCTGTTAAAATTATACATCATAACGTTATGTTTAAAATATCATGCATCATTACGGTTGGATTTAAGATTCAGGGTTATGTCTATGAATTGGGTTAGTAAGATAAAGGTAGGGGTCGGAATAAGGGCTAGGATCAAGATTAAAGTAAGGGGCAAAATTGGTTTAGGGCTTAGATATTTATAAGTGTTGGAGATTGTGCTAGTATTAGGGTGAAAGTTAAATTAGTGTTAGGTTAAGATTTAGAGTAAGTAAGGGTTAGTGAGGGTAGAGTTAATGTTGAAATGAGGTAAGGCTTAAGGTTATGGTTATAGCTTAGGAATAGTTCAAGGGTTAGAGGTGAGGTTGTGTTAGTATTAAATTATTGTTAATACTTAGGTTAGGGTTTAGGGATAGATTAAGTATTGGTACGTAATGTTAGATATCGTTATGTATTATGATTGCGATTGGTAAAAAGGATGGTTCGGAATTATTGTTGGGTTAGGATAACGGCTTAGAGCTCAAATTCCAGGTAAAGGTGATATAGGTAAGGTTAAATGTTAGTGATAGAGAAAGCTTAAGATTAAAAGAATAGGCTTAAAATTGGTTTACTACTTAGGAATAGGTTGTGTTAAGGTTATGTTAAGCTTGACATAGGGTTAGGGTAAGGCTAGGCTTAACATTGGTTTACAATTTAGGAATATATTGTGTTATTATTAGGTTAGTTAGATTTGGGGTTAGGATTTAGAATTAGAGTGTATATTGGTAGAATTAGGTTTGGCTAGGACTAAGGGTTCGATTTAAGTAAGTATTAGCTTTTGGATTAGAGTAAGAAAGGGTCAGGAAGGGTTATGTTACGGTTGAAATGAGGTAGTGTAATTATTAAGTTGTGGTTAGAATATAATGTTAGAGCTCGTGTCTAAGTTAAGGGCTCACTGTTAGTAAATGGGTGATTAGCTTAAAGGTAAGGGTTAAGAGTTAGTAAAAGGGTTAGGGTTTAAAAGTTAGTAAAAGGGTTAAGTTCGAGGTTGTTACAGAGCTTAAGAATAGTTTAGGATTCGACGTTGTGTTAGTATTAAGTTAGGGTTAGATTATTATGATATGATAGTGCTTATGTCTATGTTAAGGGCTAAGTGTTGGTGTCAGTGTAAATAACTTAAAGGTTAGGGTTAAGATACTAGTAATAGGGTTAGGTTTCTGTAAGGTTAAGGTAAGAGTTATGGTGTAATGTAAGTGATAGGGTCTAAGGTTATCATTAAGGGTTTGAAGTCAGGGTAAGGGTGAAACTTAGTTAAGTTAGGGTAAGGTAATCGATATTTTAAATGAAAAAAAATAGTATGACATTCAAAAATAGAAAAAACGAAAAATAACTGTAACAGTTAGAAATAAATAACAGAATAACATTCAAATATAAAAATAAATGAATACAGAGTTGTCATAGCAACTTAGGTTAGGGTTAGTTGTTAGATAAAGGAAGTTGGTTATGAAATAATGTGGAAAAGGGGAAATAATTCTACGAATTGGATGAAAAATGGCGGGAAAGCTGTAAATAGCCGACGACACTATAGAATTATGGCGACAAAGGGGAAATACCTTTAAGGATTGGATGAAAAATGGCGGGAAATCTAAAAATATCAGGCGAAAGTATAGATATTAGGCAGGTAAGGAGAAATAACTCTAAGAATTGGATGAAAAGGGGAAATAATTATGAAATAAAATAGGAAACAATAATAAAAACCAATTGAAGACAACATTATTATAAAAATTTGGTAGGAAAGAGGAAATCACTTCAAGAATTGAATGAAAAAGTGAGATCATTATGTAATATAATTGGAAACAAAATGGCAATAGCAGACGACATATAATTTGGCGGGGAAAAGGGAAATACCTCTAAGGATTGGATGAAAAGGAAAGATAATTATGAAATAAAGTGGAAAATAATTCAAATAACACATACAAAAGGTTACACAAGAGGACTTTAGTCTAAACATTGGATGAGAAGGGAGAAATCACAAAGAACAATACTGAAAAAAAGGTGAAATGCTATTACAACAGATAAAAAAGCGCGGGAAATAAATAGCAAGAGTTATCTCCCCCTTGACGAACGTGGACGCGACAGAAAACACCTAGCAACCAACATTGTACTTAACAACCCTTTGAATGGCCGCGACAAACGCGGACGTGAGACACCAAAAAAAACACGGGAACTCCCAAGAGTTATGTCCCTTTCACGAATGGGGACCTGATAGAAGACACCCAAAAAACCGTGGGAACTCACAAGAGTTATGTCCCTTTGACGGACGCGGACGTGATAGAAGACACCCAAACAAATACAATGACAATTACTGACTGACAAGGCCAGGGTATTAGGTGAAATATTGGATTGCAGAACAATACTTAAAAGGGTGGGATAAGGGAGAAATAACTAAACATTGATTGAAAAGGGAAGAATATATAAAAAAATACCATTGAAAAACATATAAAAAGGGGAATAATGAAAGAAAATACCCGACTTCCGGTTAAAATCGCTACTTACAGTAGATATACACCCACTACGCCCACTTCCGGTCGCGCATGCGTCATGTAATGAGGCTTTACAAGATCCCTGTGGGGACTTGCCCTCTTCCAACATGTCATTTCCGGTCAATAGGCCCGAATAGGGCTTCCAATAAGACCACTTCCGGTTAACATATGGGGCTACGCCCACTTCCGGTCGCGCATGCGTCAAGTTATAAGGTCATACAACACCCTTGCAGGGTTACGTGTTGTTCTAACACGTCATTTCCGGTCAATATGGCTACTTACAGTTGATACACACCCACTTCCGGTTGCGCATGCGCAACCCAACCACTTCTACATCCGGTCACGTGACTTCCGCTTCCGGTCACGTGACTTCCGTCACGTGACTTCCGGTCTACGTCACTTCCGATGACGTCACTTCCGGCACCACCACCTCAAATGCGACTTTGTTCGTGCCCAAATACTACTTATGCTATTTATTTTTAACTGGATTTAAGTTTTCAAAAGTCTTTAAACTACACAATTCTTTACGGCACCAGTTTTGACCTACCCCTTTTTCACATTCAGCTGCTGTAGTGTGTAAGCAGTTACATTTTGGGTTGTTCAGTTAATACAATTTGTAACATTTTCTACGGAAAAAAGAGATTCACGTTAGTAGTATGTACAAGTCTATTTCGTGTGATCCGAATATCCTCAGGGACATCAGCGAAATAATCCAGTACTCTGTAAAACAACAAAGTTCTATCATTATCTAATTTAATTTACAGAAACATATACAGTTATTTCGGTATTTTGCTCTTCAATCATTCTCTAAATAAGCCTTTTATAGACAAACTATGAAGGGGTATGGAGTAAATGCAAATGAGAAAAAGTCTCCACAAAAACATGGAAGACCGCTTTTATTATTGTTCTTAATCTTGAAATGACAATGGAAATTACAACCATCAAGTTCGTTTAGATTATTTTGCATTGATAACTTCAACAGTCAAATGTCTTTCCCGTTTATTGTCAAACTTCCGCAATTTCTGTGAAAAATCACATTTCTAAAACAACTAAAAGAGCTATTTACTGCATTTTATTGCCAAGCAGTTATCATTAAAAACAAAAACCAGTTAAAAAGTTACGAAAATTACACCAATTTAGAATCAGTATAATTTTCGGCATTTTTAAATCTGTTATTTTTTCTTTTTCGGTGTTTTTTTTTATTTTAAAATATGCAAATATTTTTTATAGGGAAATGTTTGAATTCTATTTCACTGATACAAAGAGGCCATGACACACATCTGCTAGCATTCCAAGTATTTAGCAAAGTAGATGCGGTATGATAATTTCAAAGTAAAATAATTTGAGTTCGAAGTATAAACAAAATCCATCAGAATTTTCCGATAGTTTGCAGAATTAAACATAAAATAATTAACTTCTAAAAATTTTTAAAAAATTTGGGGTCACGGACCATATAAGCTCAAAACGTTTCACCGAAAATGTAAAATTTTTAGTTGAAATGTAAACACCCATTTTTCCAAATTATTTATTTTGCACCCGACAGAAATTCGACTAATTCTATATACAGCTAGCCTTTGTATAAAACTTTCTAAAAATAAATAGAAAAGTGGGGGCCACGGAACTAATTTTCTAATTATTTCATAAAATTGAAATTTTCTTAGTGATTTCTTTGTAAAATATTTTTAATGAAATTACCTCCCTTGTTTTAATTTTCATTTCAGAGAATTTTACAGTACAAACACCATCCTAAATTTTACGTTAAAAGCGAAAGCTAGATTATTAGAAATGGACCAGTTACTTGTGTTTTAGCAAGTATCTAAAAGATTTCTCCAAATCTTAAAATGTTTGTACACTTCTTTAAAGAAAAATACCTATCAAAGCAAACAACATGAATTACTACCAAACCACCTTAAAACAGAGATAATTAGAAAATATTGTACAAAGATATCGCTTTGAAAATTTACATTTTTTTAAACAAAAAACAAATTCGTTGACTCCTTTTTTTTTTTTTTTTTTTTGCGATAGTATGAAGCAAGGTCTTACTTTTGAAAAACGCTAGTGTCCAAACCCGTTGTAAAGTCGCAATATATTCAGGGCTGTTCCAATATTCCTAACACGTAAACATGCAATTGGAAATGAAAAATAAACATGATAAAGCAGCCTTTGAATATTTCTACTAGGAGTTGTGTATTGTTTATAGCTTAAAAGACCACATAGAAATATATGATTAAAAAATTTCATCAAATTTTTATATATTAATTTCAGTTTTTGTAGTATCTCTAATAGGCGAAACGGTAATTATTTGCCTTTTCCAAGTAGTGCTTCACATCTAAAGATTTCTTTATTTGTCCTATTAGAATCGAAATAATTCCTGGGAGCTTGAATGTATACTGATTTTACCACGGGTTGGCCCTTTATCTCGATATTTTACCCCTCGCTGTCACTCAGGGTAAAATATTCAACATAAAAGGCCAACCCGTGGTAAAATCAGTATATATTCAAGCTCCAAGGAACTATTTCTTAATTTTCCTTCAAAATGCGCTTTCTTGATATTGTGCGTGTACCCAAAAAGTATTGTTTGTTCTACCCAGCAATGTGTATTCTATTGAATTGCTTATTTTGCAGAAGTTTTTTTATATTTATTAGGTGGAATTTAAGTATAAAATGGGATGGACGTTTGGTAGCGGACCGGGTTGTACAGAAAATAAAATTGGACAGTTTGTTAACGATACCTTTATTGGAGATAAAGATTGGAAATGTGTTGAAGGTTGTGGACAGATTATAGTGAAAGTTGGTACAGCTTTCTACTACTGTACTGCTGCCAGTCAGTCAGAAAACTGGGAACAAGGAGAAAATGCTTTCCAATTTACATTTAAAGGCAACGGGCCATTCAATATCAGGTGAGATGAAATGATAAGACAATGGCAGTAGTGTTCCGGACAAGGAACAACAGATAATTATATAAAAACATGGTTATAAAACAAAGAAGAAGTACAAAAAATATCAACAAAACTTACGCCAATATACAAGCATTAGTTTACTTTGAAATGTTGGCGAGAAATGTCAAAATAAAATAATGGGTCAAAATTTATATTTACAATGGAAATTTTAAAAAACATTGAGCAAAAAAAAAACCACACACACACACACACACACACACACACACACACACAAAACCTACAATCAGCTCCGTTTCAACATTGTGGTCAAAACAGTCAAGGATTTAAATTCCCTGTGTATTTTATATTGTAATGATCCTTGTTTAAATTTTGAACAAGTCTAGAAAATTAATTTCTTGCCGAATTTCATGAAATATCTGCTGTTATAAAGAGATACTTTGAAATATTGGTAAGAGAATGTCAATGTCATAGGCTAATGCAAAAATATATATTTACAAAATAAAATAAAAATACAATCATTTAGTTTGATTTTTGTTCAAATATAGAATTTTCAATTCATTAAAATATTTATAAATTTTTGGGAGAAAGCGTTTTCAAATTCTTTTTTACCACCGAGTTGATGGAAACTCTTATCATAAATGAGATATCACGAATATTAATATCAATGGTTGTTTTTACATGAAATAAATAAGATAATTCTAAAAGCTGACTGTATTTTGATCTAAGGAAATTGGAGTTTGTAAACGGTAGAAGAATTCGATTTCCACCCACTTGCCACATTTATTGGGTAGATGTTCTTGGATTGCATAAAAAAGTATTTAAAAATAACACCATAAACAGAAGAAATGATGCCCTACTCTCTTTCTGTGAAAAGTTACATACCAAATTGCTAGTATATTTATTGAACAAATACTATATACAGCACACACACAAAAATTATGCATTTTATAAACTTATTATCTGCTTGTATATCCCAGTAACTAACTGTAGTAAAATATCTTTCATGCAAGTTATTCATGTCATTTCATGATTCAAATTTTTAAGTAAAAAGTTAAAAACCTCATAAACTGACATTCCGTTTCGAAACTGGATAATTACAACCTATTGTTAGGCTTGATAAGGGTTATTGATAGGTTGTAAATGAACAAACTATTACAATTTCTGTTTTTTCCTGGTCTATTCAGTTATACGGGAGCTATGTGGATGCCCTTAGATTATGGAAATCCAAATGGTTGGGTGTTACAGACTACAGTCGATCTGCGGGTTAGAGATGATATTAATGCGACCAATTCCAGTCCTATAACTGCTAGTAAACCATTGTATACGTATGTAATGTTAACTTCTTTTCCTGTGTATTAGTGTGAAGGTCAATTCTAGATCAGGATTTTCTGCAACAAGTTTCCTGAATATTAAAAATGTGAAATATTGTATCGCACTAAAAATTCACAGAAATGCATTAAAAACGAATCAAGCAAAAAATTATGCAAAAACTCCAACATTATACACATTCAGTAGTTTATCATAATAGCAGTCAAAAAGTCTATTTGTTTACTAGTTTGTGCTTCACATTTTGATATCTCTGCATTGCATTTGTTTAAAAGTATTTCAATATCAAAGATGACTTCAAGCAATATCTTGTTAAACCTTTTTATGTATAAAACTTAATTCATGAAGTAACGTTTCCAGAAGTTCTTGATAGACACCGATGAAATTTAAATGAAAGTTTTATGATGAAATGTTTTTGTACTGCTTTTTATATTGTTAGCTTCATCATTATAATACTACTTACTATTGAAGACTGAGGAGTATCTCCCTCCTACACAGCTCTGTCCTTGGCTGATTTTTGCTTTACATTTAGATCATATTGGTTATTTGATCTCTTTCTGTTTTTAAACATCTTTGAGTTTATGGTCTTCCAAACGTTTAGATTTTATCTGCACTGAAGAGACATAAGTTGTCGAAATGTGCATATGCAGAGTTTAAATTCACAGTAACTTCGGTATTTAGTCATTTACATAATGCAAACGTGAATGGAGAGACCTTCAACGTCAAACTTCTCAACTCTGGTGTCAATTACTTTTGAAATTTAATAAATTCTGTTGAAGTTTTAGATAAAATACAACCAATACAAAAACCAGTTTCATCTATCGACAGTTATGATTTTTCTACACTTTCTGTTATTACTTACAACAACCATTACACATGTGATGATACGATTAATGCGCTTAATATTTTGCTTGACAATCAACAGTTCATTGGATTTCCCATATGTACAAATTGTGCACCTCACATTGCAGATTTTTTTCTGTTCTGTTAAAAACGTTATTCATGAAAAAACCCATAAAATGGAACCGTACAAAACAGTGATCAACTTATTTCTATTTTCAATGATAACAACATGTGTATTGACAATATCCTTACTATTAACGATCCCAAGAATTTAGATTATGTCGACATCATTTACCTAGAAAACCGACACTTAATAAAGCAAACAATGATTCCAAGTATTGACATTTACTGTATTTCACTATCATCATTAAATCTGGTAAAATAAAAACTAAAATATACGATAAAAGGGGTGATTTTGATTAAAGCATTACTAATTTCCCTTATCTTGCTGACGAAATTCCTTTAAGTCCATCCTGCGGGGTTTATATTTCTAAACTGGTAAGATTCGCCTGCGGTTGTTCTACACTCATACACATTAATGAACATAACCTTACTATCACATTCAAACTTTTGCAACAAAGTTACAGATTTCATAAATAGTTAAATACATTTAAAAGTTTCATAGAAGATATGAACAGTTGACATCAAAATGCAAGTTCACTCGCAAATAGCTTATTACTAAGGGCATTTCTCATCCTCGATTTTACGGAAATGTTGTTAAAAATGCCAGAAATAGATTAAAAATCCAGAAAACTGGGACACAACTTACATTCTCTAAGTATTAGGGGATATCGCCAGGATATTCTGCATGTGTCCGTTAAATTGGCTTTTAGATCCAATGGCCTGAGAATTTTACACGCATACTAGCCTGTCGCTAATACTGTCTATGCCTCTTCCGTAGTGCGACAGTGTTTTTCCTTCAGGCTTGGTTCCATGAGCCAGAGGGCAGTTAAGCGGCGAGAACTACTTGACCCATCTTTACATTAAGTCCCTTTTCCTTTTCAAGATTGTGATCATGAATACATAAAAATACCAAAATGGCATCAAAATACAGTAAATTTCTTTATGCTGTACACGTGTTTCAAGGAGTAACCTCTCATCAGTAGCATTAGAATCAAATTAGATGGAAAGCCATAATCCAATATAAGTTCAAAAAGAAGTACTCATTACCAAAAATATCGAAATAGGAGGCCAAATCCAGTACCAAGGACATCTACCGAGTGCTATACACGGAATGAAGCCTCAGTATTTTTGAGTGATTAGAATTTTGATAAAAACAGTAAATTTTTATAAAACGTAAGTTAAAATTTTCATGTCAGACAAGTCTGACTATTGGGCCGGTGAATACCCTCTGTGACCTCTGGTCCACCAGCAGTGCCATGGGCACAATGGTTCAAAATACATAAAATTCCAAAGTTCCATCAAAATACAGTAAATTTTGTTATGCTGTACACGTGTTTCAAGGAGTAACCTCTCATCAGCAGCATTAGAATCAAATAATATGGAAAGCCATAATCCAATAGAAGTTCCAAAAGAAGTACTCATTACCAAAAATATCGAAATAGGAGGCCAAATCCAGTACCAAGGACATCTACCGAGTGCTATACACGGAATGAAGCCTCAGTATTTTTAAGTGGTTAGAATTTTGATAAAAACAGTGAATTTCTATAAAATACAAGGTAAAATTTTCCACCAGCAGTGCCATGGGCACAATGGTTCAAAATACATAAAAGATACTAAAGTTGCATCAAAATACAGTAAATTTCGTTATGCTGTACACGTCTTTAAAGTAGTAATCTCTCATCAGCAGAATTAGAATCAAGTAATATGGAAAGCCGTAATCCAATAGAAGTTCAAAATATCAAAATAGGAGGCCACATCCAGTACCAAGGACATATACCGAGTGCTATACACGGAATGAAGCCTCAGTATTTTCGAGTGGTTAGAATTTTGATTATGGAGTTAGTAGTTCACCTGTTTTGGGTTTTATTCGTATGTTTATTATACTATTGGACAACGGTACAAAGAAAGGGGAGGTTTGGGTACCTATTATCGGTTTATCCCTACTGCTGACTTTTGCTAGTGCCGGTACCAAGTCCGACTGTCCCAAGTTCCTATCAATGTATACGTTTGTCTTTTGTCTTTTATTTGTTTTTTTTTTCTTGTGCAGTTCCTTGGTGCACTGTGGCATGTGACTGTGTTTTTCAGACATTGTAGGTATTTCCTGTTGTCCTTTTTATTCTATTCGTCAACGTGCTTTTGTATAGGAGAATGAATTTAAATTTAATAAATTGTTTTGTTCATCAGTTGTGTAGCAAAACTTCAGCACCTGCATTATGTTTTAAAGAAATAAAAAATTTTACTTTATACTTTATGAACTTTTAAATCTAAGTTATTCTTTTGACTATATGCTGAACATCAGCTAATGAAGAGTTTGAAGGTCTGATCTTAAATAATATCAAAGCTGAGAAATGTAAACTAAGCTAAATATATTTTGTTACGACAGCTTTATAATTAATCCCATCATATTTCTTTACCGTTTACGAACATTATCATGTTATTACCATTACCTTGCCATGTCGTTTACTGTAAACTACATTTTTGCTATAGCCATACATACTGATATAGTAAAGGTTCTTCTTCTTCTTTTTCTTAAGCTTACAATTTGCATGTTATCATGAACTACAATTACCCATGTTCGATCCTGATGGTGATTTGGTAAGATGTAGATGGGCACGTGGGGAGGAATGTGACAGTGTGTGTCATGCTGTTCCTTCTGCTATTTTAGATGAAGTAAGTACTGTGAAAAAGATGATGTCAAGATTATAGCATAGAAGATTGGTACAATGTAATAAAACAACGGCAGTAGAATACCGAAGAAACAAGGGAGTGGAATTTACAAAAATAGAAGTCCAAAGACATGCCTAAAACGAGGACACAGAAAACAATGACGTTAGACACAGTAAAAAATGACGTCAGACAGATACAAATCACAGAAATAGAAATCACAACATTCAAAACAAAGGCACTCACAGTGTGAACACCAGTGAAACTCATAGTGACATCAGGTGCTCCGGAAGGGTAGGCATGTCCTACCCTGTTAGCAGCGCCCGTCACACTGTGAGTGAGGAAAATATGTTTTTGAAAGATCTGTTTGGTAGCTGATTGGTAACTTTCATTTTCTAACACTAAGACATAACAATTGAAAACAAGCTTTAAATGGTTTTACAAAAATGTGATTTCGTGCCCAGAATCTGAATTCATGCTAAAGTGAAATATGCACAGACGAAGACTTTGATTCAGCAGGTGTGCAGAATAACAAAATTTAATATGTATTATGCAACTTGGGTAATTTTGTATTTTCAATCTTTTTAATATCCAGGATCATTAAGTTAGGCAAAAGAACGGTAAATGTCCGACATATATTTGCTTGTTTTTGCAAAGTCCATTTCAACATGTTTAGGGAGTTGTACAGTATTTACAACTCACCTAAGGTAAAATGCCTCAAATAGTTGTTACTAAGTAAATTTGATGCACATTGATATGTTATCATTGCTTTATAAGGAATATCGAGTTTATTGTCGTCACCAAGGTACACAAAACAATCAATACACAAATATATCCAGTGGCACCACTATTATTAATATAAATCAACATTTAGCACTCAAGGTTAATCATTTTTGTCAATTTGAAAATTTGTCATGTGGGAAAAGTTGTAAGAACATTTCAGGTTTATGAAAAGCTTGTTTTTAAGAAGTGATATATCTATTGAATAGGTTAATTGGTATTTGAGGCACTGATTTCTTCCCGTATAGGCATGATTTATATATTTTCCCTTCTATATCTTCTGCATTCATCATTTCAGAATCTTAGTATTTGGCTAGAAACACATAAATCACAACAAACTATTGATGAAAAATAAAGGAAATGGGGTAAATGTTAAGGAGACAACATCCCATCTTCGGGATAAAAGGACCGAAAACAAAGTATCTAGGGGTCACCATTTGTTCTCCATCAGCTTTAAAACACATTTTGGTATATGGATTTCCAACTGTTTGTATTTGAACTGCACTGAATAGATTTTAGTTTTCGAAATGCGCACCTGTATGGAAGGGGATATCCGCCAAAAATATGTTCGTTTGTTCTTTGTTAATTTGTAGATTTGCAATTCCTTACATGTTTCATTATTTCTTTGTTCATTGTAAATTCGTCAATTATTTATTTGTCCTTTGTTAATTTGTAGATTTGTAATTCCTTACATGTTCAACTATTTCTTTGTTCAGTGTAAATTCGTCAATTATTTATTTGAGAAGTACATTTTCCGACTTGGTAGCCTGTATTTAACAATGTTCATGTTGGTACTTTGCTGCTTCATAGTGCTTAATTTGTTCTTTGTATATTCTTCCAATATTTCCCTTTCAAAGCTAGTTTACTATTATCTTTTTTTCCGCTTATGTGTAACTCCTAAGCTTGATTATCCGTTAAACGTTCTTATTTGTATTAATCGTATTTTTCAAAATCGTCACGCTTATAATGTACGCATTAACATTTTTACAAATGAAGAAAGAACACGTTACTCATGAGTGATTTTTTACCGGAAGTTTGAAATTTGCCGCCGGTAGTGGGCGCTGAAATCAGGACAACTCGGACCAAAGACCGATCGGACCAAGACCACTCGGACCAGTTTTTGGACAACTCGGACCACATTTGAAGACAAGTCGGACCACTTGGAAATACGATCCTCGCCAGTTTCAAAGACAACTCGGACCACTTTTCGGAATACATGGAAGTACAAATCTTGTCAGATTCAAAGACAACTCGGACTAGTTTTCAGAAAACACTACAGTAGAATCCTCATTATTAAGGAAAACTCAAGTGTTTAAATTCTATCAGTCCCGGAATGCAGGTTATATTTGTTATTGTTATTTCAATAGTTCATAGTTCAAGTCTGTATTTATAATAGGTCATACAAAAACAGCAAAGTGTTTATCTAATTTCATTTATTTCACATCAGATGGCCAGACAGTAGTCCTGGGTATGCTGTCTCACATTCCCCAGATGTTTCCCTTTCTCT
>MJUU01004358.1:69670-87422 GCA_002080025.1 Modiolus philippinarum | reverse complement strand
GGTGTACCCGAGAACTGAGTTCGTAATAGTTTTTCGTAAATTTTAATCATAAAATAAAAAAAAAAAATGTGAGTTAGATTATAGAAAATTTTAATAAATACCAGATTAAGTTAACTGATACAAAAAAATATTGAAAACATAAAATAAGATTTTTATTTATGTTATTTTTTTCTTCAAAAGATTTCGGACTCGAGTGTACGAATACGAAAGATTTATTTGAAGTTCGGTCGATACAACAAAAAACATAAACATTCGAAAAACTGGAAATACCGACACCTCATATTTAATATTCAGTTTAATAACTCTAGGAGCAGACTTGACATGAAAGGTCATGCCCAGAACAGACTTAGGTAGAACGGTCATAGCTAGAACAGACTTAGCTAGAATGGTCATGGCCAGAGAAGACTTGGGTAGAACGGTCATGGCTAGAACAGACATGATTCTAGGACCAGAGCAGACAGGATTCTAGGACTGTTCTAAGTCTCTTCAAGTTAACTTCAAGTTAACTTAGAGTTGTTCTCGTGACCGCTCTCAAATAGGTAAAGTCTGCATCCCACTGTACTTTTATTTCGTAAATTACTAATTTCCATTTTCTTGACGGCGATTTCCTTTAACTCCAACCGACGAGGTGCACATTTCTAAACTGGTTCGCACGCGTTTCTCTACTCTTGATGAACGTATATTGTTGAATACAACAAAAGTTTTATAATAGATATGAACATTTAAGATATGAACATTTGATATCTAAATATGTTGTTAGTCGAAAACAGCTTTTGACAAAGTTTATTTCTAATCTTCGTTTCTACGGAAATGTTGTTAAAAATGCAAGAAACTGAAAAAAAATTCAGAATGCAATCTTTGCGTAGTAGAGATATCAGCAACATATTCTGTTTGACTTCGTTAAGGTAGTTCGACACTAATACACGGCGCATTCGATTGGCGCATTTGCGAAACACGAGTCGGATGCGGAATTGACTTGATTTTCAAACCGGAATATTTCTGTATTGGCCTATTCACTGTGACGTCATAATAGATTGGCATACACTTTCCCGCGAATTAGCTCCCTTTTCCCGTAAATATTGTCTATTAAATATCTCTCTTAATCGAACGGTGACATATAGATTTTTTCAGCGCAACAGATAGCTTAAGTGTTTATCTCTGAAATATCAAAAAATAAAAAAAATCTGTCTCATATTTATTTTATATGAAAGATAAACAATAAGCATGTTATCACAGTTCCTATATATTCTTTGTAAGTATTGCTGAAAAATACTGAATTTGGCCTGATTTTCGAAGCCAGATAACAGGAAAAGATGATCGGTGACATATCAATGTATACCTATGTATTTTTATTTTATTTTTTGAATACATAGGTTAAGACCTACAAAATATCTTAAAAGAAAAAAATTCTGTCTGAAATTTTTATTAGGATCGAACTACCTTAAATCGGCTTTGGTGTCCAGTGACCGGGATATTTTACATAAATACTGGCAATTCACTGATACTGCCGATATCTTTTGAAATATATCATTATTTTTTACCATTCCCTCCGGAAAGTTTTAAGTTTGATTTTTCTTCAAAAGTGCGACAGTGTTTTACAAGCAGACTAGGCTTCTTAAACTAGCCGACAAATTAGCGGCGAGCACCCCGTGACACATATTTTTGATCGACAATATTTTTGTCGAATTCGGAGGTCGCGTTTTCCATCAGGCAATATGGATTCCTATGAGAACTAACTGTGCCACTCCTAGCTGATCTTATTCTTTTCTCGTATGAGGCCAATTTTTTACAAGGGCTTACACAAAGAAAACAACGTCATTTAGCCCACTCCTTTAATTTCAGCTTCCGCTACATAGACGATGTACTTTCTAATAATAATCCAAAATTTAAGGAATATTTACATCAGATCTATCCAAATGAGCTTGAAATTACAGAAACAACTGATACACCTACTTCAGCTTCGTACCTAGATCTTTTGCTGTATATTAACTAAGATGGTCGTTTAAAATCTAAGCTGTATCAGAGGCGTGATGATTTTAACTACCCAAGTGTGAACTTTCCCTTTCTTAGCAGCAACATACCTACCTCTCTAGCCTATGGAGTGATTTTTTAACAGAGCAAAAACACTGTCCCAAAGGCTGATTAGCTAGGGGATTTGTTCAAGCTATGTTAATTTCATCCCGCAAGAAATTCTATCGCCGTCACCATAACATCATTGAAAGATATGATGTGTCCTAAATGAAAGCCGACATATTCAGCTAGATTCACGTCTTCCCGGATTTGACTTTATCGATTTTGACTTTTTCCTGGATTGACTCACTTACAGTGTGACGGATGCTGTTAGCAGAGCAGGACATGCTTACCCTTCCGGAGCACCTGATGTCACTTTCAGTTTTATGGGTGTTCACACTGTTAGTGCCTTGGTTTTGAATGTTGTAGCTTCTGTGCTTTCTAGCTATCTTACGTCATTGTTTTATGTGTCCTCGTTTTTGCCATATCTTGGACTTCGATTTTTGTAAATACTACTCCTTTGTTTCTTCGGTATTCTACTGCCTTTGTTTCAAAATTGCTTTTTGTTTCGTTCTCTCTCTTTCAAGATTGTGGTCAAGGAGTTAATAAACAACGAAGCGATATGGACTAAACGCACATGAGACAAAGTCTCAACAAATACATTGTAGACCTGAGCAAAGTAATAACGCTTTTACTGTTCCTCATCTTGAAGTCAAGATAGGCTTTCAACAATTACCTTTGCTCATACTGCATAGTAAGTTCAAGACGGTCCCCATCACCGATATAAGCGGAATTCTTTGGTAAATGTCAAATAACGCTACATCCATTTCTTTTCTGATAATGGAGTTAGTATGTTTCAATCGTATGTTTATTACACCCCACGCAACAAAATTGCGGAGGGTATTTTTAACTGGTCCGTCTGTCTATCTGTCCGTCAGTCTGTCCGACCGTCATCACTGTAAGAGGATACAGCATTGGTTCAAATAACTCCTCCCGTGCAGTTGTTAAAATAGGAGGTTTATAGATATATCAAAGATGGGCATGCTACATGGATTTTGATTTTTCATCATTTTTTACAAAAATACGCATGGGTGAAATTTGTCATTTTATGCATTGTATTGCTTAAAAGGTACATCTTTTGTCTGGACAGCTTCTCCTTATTTTGTTTATAAGGGTGTACCCAGGTCTAGAGCCAAACTTTTGAAGTATGACACTTTTTTCCAACCTCACAATGTTCTTTTCCATACAAAATCACTATATGAAGAAAGATTCATAGGTTTATGTGCAAATTACTTTGCTACAGATGTTTGAAAGTTAACAATTTTAACACTTGCTCCTTTTTAGGCATTTTTGTCCATTTTTACTATTTTCATGAAAAAAAATCTAGCTTAGAGTATTTAACTTTTTCCCATACATTTTGAAAATTTGTAAATAGAAGGAATGAACAAATGCACCCCCACCCCAAAGTTAAAAAATAATATGTCAGTGTTGATATAAGAACGTTTTGTCCCATTTTTATACTTTCAGCATCTCCATATTTCCCTTAAAATATAAATTTTCAAATTTTTTTAGCAGCTAATGGTTTAAACTTCATGCATTTGTTTTGTGATTTTTTTATTGCAAAAATACGTAACACTATATTTAAAAAACCACACAAAAAATCTTAACTGCATATATTTTTCATAAAATCGCTTTATCTAACCCAACCCCTATTTTGTGAAAGTATGACATGGATCCACAATCAAATCTTCAGATTGAGATTACTCTAAAACAACTTCATAGAAATAAATATTTTTTTTACACAATTTAAAGATAATATGAATTTTGTGAATTCAGTGAAATTGTACATTAATTATAAATAATTTTAAAGTGATTTCCGAACGAGAGTTCAATGAGACCAAAATATGACTATGAATTCATCCTTAAAAAAATAGTAAGTTTTTTTTTATATTATACCGATTCCACTAAAGTACAGTCCATCTGTACATCATCACGAAGTGGGTATATCATTTGTCCAAATAACTTGTCTTGTCATACAGTTTTCTATGATTTTTTCTTTTATTTTTCAGAATGATTATCGATATGTCCCAGATGTTGACTGTGATTTTTGATCATTTTTTACAGTTCAATAATGCGGGGTTATGGGCCATGGGTTATGTGATCTTGCTCACTTGGGTTCTTTAAATTATAATAAAGGGAAGTGGGACAGAGAAATGGGAGGTTTTGGTACCCATGAAGCGGTTTAATTATATAGTACCGGTACCTATTCCGGCTGTCCCGAGTTCGAAACGTTGTTCACGTAGTTTTTGTCTTATTTGTGTTTTCTGTGCAGTTCCCACATGGTAGTTCCATTGTAATTGTATTGCGTTTTATGTAAAAAGGTTAATATTTTATTCGTCGTGAAACATTTTACTTTAGGAATACAACCGAGGATATCCAGAAATTTTCCTTGTATTTAAATTGGAAGTATGAAACACATTGTGTACTAATACACCTAAAGAAAAACCCGTATCTTGTGAGTTTGAATTTAGATTCTGATATTTTTACCATGGACATATAAAACCCATGGTTTTTATTGATCTGTATGTTTTAAATGACGGTTCGGTTCACTTACTTTATTGTAGCTCAGCCTATAATTAGAATGCTTGCACTAACCCAATCCACCAAGAAAATATTCTCTATACTCAAAATCTTTCAGCACGAACTTTAAAAGTTTTCTCTCTCTCTCCTTACATCTTTTTGTATTGCTTAAAAACAATCCATACCTACCTACCCAGTTTTCAGAAGCCTGAAGTAGCGATAGTGCAAACATAATTTTTTAAAGCATGTCCTTATATAAACAAATATGATTAATTAGTCGTTAATTGCTAAATCTCAACGTGCAAATCTTCATATAAATCTTTATGATCATCTACTTGTATAAGGTGTTAATTTGCAGAACAGAAGATATTTCTTACACATGTTCTTTGATTTGAAACAGTTATATCTAAACTGGGAAATTGAAGATCCCACATACCTATATCAAGCTTTTATAAAAATCCATCGTACCGTTTTCAACAATTTTAGGAAAATTGCATTCAAATCTCTTATTTTATTACTTCAGTCTGACTTTTTGAGAACTACCTACCTTGACAAATATCTGATTTCAATTTATTTTAAGTTTTTAATGATTGTTTTTTTCAGTCATTGTAGATGTTTACTATTATCTTTTCTGTTTTATTTTGAATTGTTTCATAAAGAGAGTGTACTTTCTTGAAAAGAAGGATAATTTATTTCAATTCCTGCTCTTGTGCTTATCCATACCAATCATTGCAAATATTAAATTTATCTCCCTTACCTGAGGTCTACTTCGTTCAACAGACAATGACACAGAAGTTATCTATAATTTAGAGGCGATTTTATAGTTATGTAGATACGATATAATAAGATGGACAGTTTTATGTATATTACTATTTGTAAGTTATTTAGAAAAACAAAGAAAACACATTTCTTTAAATTCTAAAAAGGGTAACCACCGAGAGAAATATATTGTAAGCAGAGAAATACCTTTTCCGTAAAAATGCTGACTTTTTTCAAGTTGTTTTACAAGCAAGCACTGTCTATCATAGTTTTTTTCAGATTTTCATTAAGAAGAATTCAGTGATTTCGATAATAATATGCTCCATTGCAAAACAATTCAATCATCCAAATAACACATGAAACTGACCATTTATTGCAACATTTGCTGGAACTCTTTCTTTGGCAATGATCAAGCGAACAAAGCTGTTTCAGTTTGTATTTAAAAACATCTAATACATGTCATTATTTCCTATTTTGCTTAGCAGATACATTTCTACTGTCTTCATTCAGTGAACAAACATTCATGATCTATTGCATGTTAACATGCAAAACAACATAAACTTATCAAATAAAAACAGCAACTTTATAATTTTTTTCATGACACATATTCCTGCAACTCTTACACTTTTAATGTCGAGCGTGTCATAAAGCAAAACATTTATCCTAGCTAGCAATTTTGATTTTCATAGTAGGATTGAAAGCTAAATATTTTGCTTATACCTTTGGAAGTGTATTTCTGTCATCGAGATAAATTAAAGTCGCGATAAATTATCGCGACAAGTCGTGATAATTTGGGTATTTTGTCGACATAACAAATTATCGCGAAAATTTCTATGAAAAGTCACGATAGTTATGTTGACTAGTCGAGATAATTATTTTAATTATCGCCACTTTTATAGTCATTGTCCACATGTAGTGTTGTTGCGATAAATTATGATAACTTTTTTCAATAATAACATGACACAATTACATTATTTTATCTCGACTAATCGTGAAAGTGATATCAGTCAAGTACGGAAGTTTTGCTTAGTTTTCTTAAAAAACATACAAATGGTAAACTTTGATTGATATAGCACGCCTGGAAAACTCGATGGTCTCTACTGAATTTTACTACCAGGAAGTTAATTAATACAAAGTGACAGACCAATGTCACTCCATGTAAAACTGGTCAAAATCTAAAATATAACTAAAACCATATAAAAGTCTGTGTTTTAAGACAGAAATAGTCAGTCGCTTCGAGGCGATTCTAACATCCGGACATAACGAAAAAACTAATTTACCAGTGTTATTAGAAAAAAGAAAAGGGTTTTTGATTTATTAAAACTTATATTATAAATTTATATGGAGTGACATTCTTTGATTTCTCGAACTGCACTTGTGAAGTGTAAATTACAGATTTCCGGACGCCGGTTTTTTTGTTGAGAACATCGAGTTTGACAGGCGTTATAGGAAAATGCAAACTGGTCCATCTGATTATATCTTCATTTTAAATATCATTTTTTCTAACCATTATATCGCTTCAAATTTTGAATTCATCGGCAAACGAATACCAAAGCAAATATGTACGATGTTAAATCTTGTAGAAAAGTTTATAGATCACTGAGTCTGATATTCGGAAATTAAATATATATATATATGTCATGTACAAGTTGTAATTTTGTACAAGTTATGAAAAATTGTGAGAATATTCATTTCAGCAAGAATTCTTGCAAATTAATTCTACGTTTAAAAAATTCATAGTATATTTAACATGATCAGCACTGAGTCAAAGTGGCTTAAAAATAAGTGTATTTTATTATAAAATAAATGTTGCTAAATATAGTGAAATAAACAAATTGAAGTTTGCAAGCTTATTGCTCTTTTATTATTTGGTTTTGGTTTTGAAATATAATGAAATGCATTAGTCTATGACTTGAATTTCTTACCACAAATGTCTTTTTTCCAATTCTGCCACAAAAAATTTGTTGTCTTTAATAATTTCAGTTAAGTGTTGATGCACTACAACTTGTACAATATTTCTGTACGAGTTATAACTTGTACAGAAACACAACTTGTACACAACATATATATATATTCATAATTGTATTATTATTCTTGAAAAGGTACATTCAACTTGCCATGACACAGTGTACATTGTCTCACGCATTAAGCCGCTCATTCGGAAGAAGAGTTGTTTTTTTTTAAATTGAATATGAAGCAATTGATGGTGGTTTTCATTTCATCATCACATAGTGAGAATATTTAAATAAAAACTGCATATTTCATCCAAATTAGTTAATTTACATTTGGCTTGTATAACGCATCAATTACAAATCCGGACTTAAAATTATTTGTATCCCATTGACTCCGTTTTGTTTATACAAACAAAAAAGCAAATTTCTGTGGTTTTCTATTAAGTCGGGAAATTTTTACCGCACACAAGGACTGGAATACGCATTATCTAGTTCAAATGGCTTAATATTGTGAAAAATCAAGTGCCGTGCTGACTGCAAACCAAGACAAATGTGTTTTGTCCCTTGGTTTAAATAATTTGATCTTTCAAGAAACATATTAAGACGACAGGGTTTCGTATTGCTAATTCAGAGGTAAAAAGGAAGCTATCACTGTGACCGTGGCTGTATGACACATTGGGATATATTTACAATGTAAAATTAATGTGTTATTTATACGATGGAAACACGAGAATTATTGCTATGAGAGAGATGCTCTTGGTATTTGCTTTCTGTTTTACGAGTCAGGGGAAATATTTGGCAGGTTTCTTCGTCTCAAATCAGACTTATATTTTCAGACGCACATACACCATACACCTCCTATTTCAATCCCAGAAAATTGTAGAGTTGTCATTTTTCTATGTACTAAGATTAAAATCCACGTATCATTTAGAATGGAACCTGAAATACGCAGAGTAAATGCACATGACACAAAGAATTTACAAATACATGCTAGAACCAAGCAAATAACAATGCTTTTATTGTTGCCCTTCATCTTGTTGTCATCATGAGGCCTTCAACCATGAGAGCTTTACTTATACCTCATAGTAAGTTCAAGACAGTCCTTAGCACCGGTTTGAGCAAAATTCTTAGCTAATTGTCAAACAAGGCTACATCCATGTTTTTTTTTTTTTTTTTTTTTTTTGTCGTCATGGCTGCTGGATCGTCAACCTGTCAAAGTGCTCGTACAATCTTACAATACCCGACAAGAACACTTGTGTCTAAATGCAGTGGACGATTACAAAAAATAAACAAACATGGTACTCTTCAAGTCGACTGTAAAAAAACTTGGACATAGAGTAACCATTCTAGATACTCCTGTCATCTTTATTCTCATAATACTTCTGTCATTTTCAGTTTTACCCAATTTTTCAGTTTATCCAACATATAGAAAGTAGAACAACATAAAGTGAGCCAACTTCAATATAGATTTCCTTGTCTTCTGTATATTATCAATAAAAAAAATCAAATTAAGTGGTCAAAAGTGTTTAAGCTATCAGTGGTCATTTGTTGTATTTGTAAGAAAACATCGTCAAAGAATACGCGAGCAAAACGGCTGAAAAAAAGAAAAAATGCAAAAACATGGCACAAATGGAAGACAGCAGAAATAAAAAAAAAAACACAAAAAGGTAAATCCCTAGCACGGGAGAAACCCACGTTACCAAAAACTTGAGGTATCATTATAGTTGCTAAGGAAGACTAAGCATGATCTGCTCAAAGCATGACACCAGTCACATAAAATGATATTTCTGAATTATAAGTGCTGTCAGAAGATAAAGTTGTAAGAATTTAAATAATCCCTAAAACAGCAGTTATAAAACATAGTAGAGAAAGTTACTGGCGGTGATATTCACCTGGTCAGAACCAGAACATTTTAGTAGGAGAACGCAAAACAGTGAACAATTTATAAGTCGCTGAACATCCTCGGTCAGCGTCCTATTTTGATTGTCAATGCCTTTTTTGTAATATAAAGTAATTGGGTTATTTTGACGTCATTTTACAGAAGTACACCTGGTTACAAACTTTATTGTGTATTGGCCGAATTAAATGAACCAAACATACATTCCGTGAGAAAATTCAGTAGTCGGGTTTCGAATTCTTTGCAAAATATTTTGCTGGTCATATGTCCAGTCAAATATTAAAAAATAATAAAATATCAATTAACCGAATAGTAAGCAATAAAAATAAATCACGGAATGCTTAAAACTATTTTTGATAAAAGTCCATCATGTAATTAAGAGAAACTCTGTGTTAACTTTAGTGCAATGAATGATCGTGCAAAATTTATTTGGATTTTTTCAAATGTGAATTCTGATGTTCTGCACCTTCTTGGAACTTAATCCAACAGTGTCTTGAGATTAGATGCCAACATGGTTGACTGTTATATGTATTATCCCTGCTTGGCTCTGGCCTGACCGTTGAAAATATTATTATACATATATATATGTTCTCGTGTTCTTTGTCTAATTTTGTATGTATGTATGTGTACCTGAATTGTATGAAATTTGTATGCCCCTTGTGGGACCATTAATTGAAATAAACAATCTAAATCTTAATCTTAATGTAATTTGTTGATTTTTGAATGGAATTTCCCGTTCAAATTATGAAGTTATGTCCCTTGATGTGCCAAAAGCGGAAGACAAGATATATTTCATGGTAAAAAGGTAAACAGTGTGTAGTAGAAGGTATAGAGCGACAAATAAAGCCAGATAACCATTCCAGCAAGAGACAGGGCCAATCAAGATGGATATCCTCCTTAGTTTCTAGAATGTACATATAATTCGATACAGTAAATTCTGTATATACAAGGGTCATTTTCAAGTTATTTCTGGGATACGAGCCACTGGTATAATGGTTTATCGGTAAATTGTATGAATTTCCTTTGATCTGCAGACACTCATAATATTAACTGGACATTATCACGAAATTATTAGGTCACTGTGAAGGCGTCACGTGCGGGTTGCTATGCTGACGTCATATTTTGTACTATTTGTCGTGTTCTTATGCGTAATACGTTGAATGAATAATCCATAAAAAAATATTGGAATTAACAATTAGATCAACTATGCTAAAATAGAAATTTCAGCTTTTTCCCACTTAATATACAGTTTTATTTCTCATTTCGTGAATTACCGATAAAAGAAATATAGGACATTCTGTTTTTGAACGAGCTCACTTGATACTGGCCGTGATAAAGTCCGTATCAAAAACAAAATGTCCTATATTCCATATATACTCCGGACAGTTCTGCAACAAATATGAATAATAATGTAAAATATGTCTTATTTAGTGCAAATGCGAAATTTATTTTATGGTGTCGTTTTAATTCTTATTTCTTCTCAAGGCTGGTGCGTGCTTCCTTGCGTATATATACTATTGGGTCGTTTTTTTATGTCTTATCTCCCTGTTAAAAACTTTTTTCTACCTTTAGCAACCTGAAAATGTTTTGACAATAAAAAGCATAATATGGCATGACAATACATTTGTTCAAAACTAAGGAGTATCTCCCTCTTGCATAGCTGTCCTTAGCTGATTTTGGCTTTTCAATTTAGATCCTATTGGTAATTTATTCTTTATCAGCTTTTACAAATATTTTGGTACATGGATTTCCAATTGTTTTGATTTGATCTGCACTGAAGATACATAAATTGTCGAAATACGCATGTACAGAAACTAAATTAACGGTAACTTCGGAATTTTGTTATTTAGTGTAAGTACCAAAACGTGTATCGTTTCCCGAACCATCTTTGTAGCAATAAACTACAATTTATTGTGCACGGCGAGTGATAATTTTCCAGTTATTTTATGCAGGAAATTATAAATCTCGCCTCAATTTGAAGTCGAGTAAATATCGTTGTAACGTGAAATATTATAAACCAGAACGTATGCCGGTGAAACTGATGTTTTCAGAATTTTGGCCGAAAGTTCAAAGCAATCAAGAAATGTTCCTTCTTACCTTATTTTACAGTTTTTTTTTTTGATTAACATTGCAGCATGTTATTGGTCGCCACTGAAATGACAGCGAGTTAAAATGCGAATTCATAACATGTTTTTACACGTATCCGACTTCTGTAGATTACGTCACTAGACGACAATATTCTCATTTGTTTTAGACCGTGTTTACACTTGCTTCAATTTGAATCGATTAGATCTGAATCGATCAAATTTAAAAATGATCGATTTAAGTGCAAGATCGATATCGATCGTTTCTTTTTTTAAAACGGTACGTTTACACTATACACTAAAACTGAATCGATTTCATCCTGATACATGTTTTCCTTGTTATAAAATAGACAAAAATACAAAAAAAAATCTGGAAAAGTTGGATATACTGACCGGCTAGTTTCTAAATGTCCAGGATTTTTTTTACACATGTTGCACTGTTGGTGACTATTAAAAGAGTTCATTATCAAAACAGTTATTGCCAGTATCCAAGTCTCTGATCTTTTACTCTCGGTATTTGTACAAACTCTCATAGACACACTTGTATAAATGTTTAAATTTCTTATTTTCTATTTGCAGTTTCATTGCATAAAGATCGATCCCGATCGATCTTGGCGTTTACACTTGAAGAAAGATCGATTCCAAAAAGATCGATCTTTTTAATAGAAAAGGAAGGGAAACGGGGAATGTGTCAAAGAGACAACGACCCAAAGGGGAGTAATAACAACTCAAAGCCACCATAAGATCTTCAATGAACGGTGAGAAAATCCCACACCCAACGGCAGGTAGACTACCTCTGGATGTTGACTTTTGTAATCCGATTGAATATCGATTTAACCCGTTTACACTTGGCAAAGATCGATTTTTTAAAAATCGATCTCACCAGAGATCGATCTTAATTTGCTAGTGTAAACGGGGTCTTACTTTCGGCATTGCTTGACGTTGTTCATGTTGTAAGTGGTATATGTACTGCGTCTATGAGTAAAACAACACGGATATAGCGTTGATCTAGCAATAAATTCTGCTCAAACTGGTGCTAGGGGCCGTCTTGAACTTACTATAAGGTATGAGCAAAGCTCATTGATGAAGGCTTCATAGTGACGTCAAGGTGAAAACAACAATAAAAGCGTGTTTTCGGTTTTTACTTTTAATTCTAGAGACTTTGCCCGAAGATTTTGTCTCATGTACATTTGCTCCATATCTTTTCATTATTTATTTTACGAAAGGATATGGAGTAAATGAACATGAGACCATAACACATATGTAAACTCCAACTGCAATAATAATTTTAATGAGCTGTATGGCCATTGTTTATTCAAGTAAAATAAAAATGCAAATTCAATTTCTAATTTTTATATAGTTCGTGATAAACCAACATAAATGACAGAAAAGACAATAATCATACACATATGTACAAGCAAATAAACATTAAGAGTCCTCAGTTCTAATGACATTTTCCAGAAGGAACTAGAGGTGTTTTTAGATAATTATATTTTATTACATTTAGGAGATATAATCTCTCATTATTTATACTGTTGAGTACCTGTATTAAGTGGCAAAGGTACATAGACTTCGCGGTTAGGGAATCTGTCGATACAGGGGAAACAACTTTTTACATCTTGAAAAGTTAAGACGTCATTGAACATGGATTTACGACTTCAGATACAAGCATTTTTAATTTACGAGACTTTATCTAACTAACTTTTTTTGAAGTTTAAAACATGATACACCTTTTGTTATATGATACCCCTCACTAATCAGGTGTTATCGTGATTTATTGGGAGAAAATCTTAGACTGGCCTCCAGTCCCTCTTAGAGATTATTCACATCTCTTTTTTTTAATCAGAATTTATCCATGTCTATGTCAAATTTAAAAGAGAAAAAGTAAAAAAAAACATTCACATACACTTTGCCAGTTAATTTAGTTGGCGACCCTTCATCCATGGGTAATGAAGTAAATGGATGTGGCGTCGTTCGACAATTATTAAGAAATTCCGCTCAAACCAATGCTAGGGGCCGGCTTGAACGGAGAATGAGGAATCACATTGTAATTCCGCTCAAACCAATGCTAGGGGCCGTCTTGAATGCCTGGCTTGAACGGAGAATGAGGAATCGCATTGTAATTCCGCCCAAACCAATGCTAGGGGCCGTCTTGAATGCCCGTCTTGAACGGAGAATGAGGAATCACATTGTAATTCCGCTCAAACCAATGCTAGGGGCCGTCCTGAATGCCCGGCTTGAACGGGGAATAAGGAATCACATTGTGAAAGGCCTCTTGGCGACTTCAAAATAAAGAACAACAACAAACGCACTGTGTAAAAATATAGAATCCACAATTGAGTGAGAAACGACATTTCTACACTAGAGATAGTTAAATTTTCAAATTTTTTAAATGCGAGGCTTGCCGAGCGTTTAAAATATTTGAAAATTTAACTATCGAGAGTTTAGTAATGTCGTTTCTCACGAGATACAATTGTGGATTTTATTTCTCTAAAGATTTCAAGGAGTTTTTGGACAAAAATATGACCCTCCTTTTCTGATTATCCGAAATAAAAGTGTTCCTTGAGCGTGACGTCATCAGGCATGGTCGCCTTTTTTCATGGCGTCACAATGGTCAAGTCGGAAAACGGCAAACATCTTTGACGTCATAATTGAATTTCATCCAATCACTTGCCGAGAACAACATTCTCTCTAGAGAGGAGAAACGTATTTCTCCAACTGTTCAGGAAACGTGAAAACGGGACAGAAATTAGAGAAACGTTGTTCCATTGCTTGGTTTTACCATGCTTTTGTAGAGTTTTTAACTCAAATGTGAATTTTCTACATATCCTTTAATTGTTAATTAAACAGATTTAATGGAATATACCTCATCTACATAACACAAACTTCATTTTATCGATCAATAAATTTAACTAAAATATAGTGGTAATAAATTAGCATTTTAGACGACCAGTATCTTACATCTGTGGGGGGATGGGTTTATTTCGTTCTCCGTGATCGGGGATTTCAATTCCCCGTGATTCGTTTTCCATTTAATTAATTTGTCTTGAATCCTTGATTCTTGATCAAATTTTAAATTTCCTGTAAACTGTAATTGGTCCGAATAATTTTTCGTGATTCGTGATGAGACCCCCCTCCATCAGGCCCCTCGTCTGTGTAGTTCGTTGCTGCCTCTGTTCTGTGTCAACACAAAAACCATGTCATCCCATTTCTTTCAAGATAAATAATGCTCTTATTCAACTTCCGATTAATAAACTTTGTCATAAAACAGGAATTTATTGAGCTACAAAAATCCCACCTAAATATTTTACTTCTAAATAATCAGCGATAGCATAAAGAAACTGCCACTAGAAAACAGTCAACGAGCGATATGGGATGTGTATTGCTATCTTCAAAACGCAAGTAAATATATTTTCTTGGTAAGATGATCTATGAGGTTATCAAGCAATAATTATGTGCAGTTAATTTATTGCGTCTTATCTGTTTTGCACGGCATTTACATCAAGTTGCCATAGATTATAGTTAGAACTGAAATGTTACAGAATAAAATAGTAAACCTTTGTTAATATTATGTCAGTATCAGCTTTAATAAACAATTTATCGTATGCTATTGGTAAGAACAGGTAATGTTTGTTTGAAGGAACAAAAGATGCAAAAATCAATGCACAACTGGATTGCAGATGGTAATACTCTTGGATCTCTAACTTTTTGAATATGAAAAAAAGATCCGTTATGTTAAGGCATCAATACCAATACATTTGGTTAAACTGTGTCCCTCCTTAAAAACACTAGAAAAGGGGACTTGTAAACACTATCGTATTGACATGTGTTTGTAGGTGGGGTTACAGCTTAGCGAGCTGCAATATTGATAAAAAAATAAAAATAAAAAAAACAGAACAACATTCTCCTAATTTCATTTTAAATTGTCCCTCAAATTTTCCGATCCGGCTAAAGCATTACTCACCATATGAAACAAATTACAAGGCGAACTCTCATTTATTTAACCCCACATCAATCTAGAAATAGACTAGTGCTGTAGAGATTCTGTTAAAATTTCTAGTTTGCGTTTGTTTGAACTTAACAAAATTTCCATCAAGAAAAAAGCAGAATTTAGTGCTTCTATTCTGCCAGAAGAGAATAATTTGTTGTTGTCTTCACGTGCATAAATGTTCTCTTTCTGCTATGGTTTGTTTCTTCATCTGACTGTGCACCTTATGCTTTATTTGTGTGCTTTTGTTAGTGTGTGTGTTTTTTAAGTTGGTGTCCAGTTAAATTTTCAAAAGTGAATTGCAAAACATTTGCGTTAGTCTCGTCGATTCTGCCTATAAATAAACACCACATTCAGAGATTTCACTGTAGTAATTTTTGCTTCTTTTTATCGTATCAAGTTTGCATAAATGCTTTGAGATAATAAAAAGCGTCGCCATTTAACTATATTAAATAGCACGGCTAAAATTATTTTTTCTCTAAATGGACGGACTTCCTAAAAATTTTCCCGCTAAAGTTTATGCCTCGATCTTACGACGAACGTTTATGGGATAAAAGGGAACGAGATATTTACAGCCTGTCAATCAAAAAAGAAATAGCCTTTAATAAATTAGTCAGTAATCTGTTGATTAACAAATTAAGGAAGATAATTTCTTAATATGACGGTTATAACTTCCGGATCAAATGCAAGGATAAAGAAATGGGTTGATTACACGTCATCAACGTTGCTATAGTGGGTACTTATTCTGTCTGGTCGGGATGTAGGTCCCAATTTAGCGCTTTATGAAGGAAGCATTTAACGGACCATTTAAAGCAACAAATTATATGAGCGTTTAGATCACTTTCAATGTCCGTCCTAATAGGTTTTTGGGCACTTCCGGTTCCAGAGACAGAAAAATATCCCTTTTCATGAAATTGTTTTTACACAAAATATACATTATCAGAATAATTTATGTGTTTGAAAATAAACAAAAAATACTTCCATGTTTTCAATTTGCTTCTAGGCATCCCGGAAACTTTTATCCGAATTTTCCTGGTTTTCTTTTTTTTTTTTTTTTTTTTTATGCATTCAACGCATGTTTCAATTTACATTAACTAAAACTTATGCCAAAACAATTTCTCTTCGTAATTTTAAATATAGTTTGACGGAATGGCCCGGTCTGTTCTACATGGCTTACTGTTATAGCTGGTAAGAATGCCTTAACATGCGTCTCTTTTTTTGTTTTAAATAATAATTGGAGACATTTTTTAAAAAAGGCCTAGAAGGTATGTAAGGGGTTTAAGGAAGGTATGTGCTGATGCATACTGTCGAATAATATGCATGAATACTCAAAATTGGCTAAGCCATTTTTCGAACATGAAAAAGAGATCTTGACATAAGTGTGAACGCGCGAAAGAAACCACTTAAAAATGGAGCATCTTAGCGCATTTATAAATTTTATTCAATGCACACGCTTTTAAAACATGAAATACAATGCAAAATACTGAAATATTTAAAAGTGTACATTCTTTTATTGCAGGTAGTCATCGATTTAGTAATGCGCTCAGTTAACCGAAATCACAGTTTCATTTCTTCTGTGCTTTGATAACACACACCCCAGTCCCCCAACTTGTATTTATGATATGAAAAGTTTGTGTTCCTTCTAAAAACAACGGCAGTAGAATACCGAAGGACCAAGGGAAGCGATGACTACAAAAATCGAAGTCCAAAGACATGGCAAAAAACGGCAACAGATAAAAACAAAGACAAAGCAAGGACGTGAGACAGCTACAATGCACGGACATCAAAAGATAACATTAAGAACTAAGGCACTCATAGTGTGAACTCCCATGAAAACCGGGAGTGACATCAGGTGCTCCGGAAGGGTAAGCATGTCCTGTCCCGACAGCGACACCCATCACACTGTCAGTGAGGGATATATTGTTCGGAAAGTTCTGTTTGGTAGCGGATTTCTAACCCTTGGACAAAATTAATTGATATCCTTGGTACATGCTACTTCTCTAACCCTCAAACAGTATTATGGTAAAATTTTGAAAAGCTTTGGTAAATCTCTATAGTATTCAAATAATCACAAGGACACAAAAACTAAAATTATACAGTATGATGTACAAGACAACACGAAAAACTAAAGTACTGACAGTGTGATCTCCCATAAAACCAGGAGTGACATCAGGTGCTCCAGATGGGTAAGCATGTCCTGCTCCGCTAGCGGCACCAGTCACACTATCAGTGAGTCAATACAGGGTTGAGTCTAATCCGGTTATGTCAAATCCGTGAAGACGTGAAATCTAGCTGAAAATGTCCGTTTTCATTTAGGACACAGACACGTCATATCTGTCAATGATGCCATGGTCACTGCCATAGATTTTCTGAAGGGATGGAAGTAATAAAGGCTGAACAAATCCCTGACTAAGCAGCTTTTGGGACAGTGTTTTTGATCTAATAAAAAAAATCACTTATAAACTACATGCTCGACAGTAAC